>ML789029.1:172210-241656 GCA_009831015.1 Picea engelmannii
TAGAACTAGGGAAAGAGTAGTATTCTGTCTCAGTTTGTTCCAGATCCAGGTGGATCTGTGGAGATTGGTCTGTGTCCGCACTCACGAATTTATCCTAGAACAGTGCCGGTGGCTAACTGTACCAACCATGGCTTGGCATGTTTATGTGGCTGTAATTTAGACTTATCAACAGCCTTAGGGGATATATAACTCAAATTTGAACCAGGGTCAATTAGAATAGACACTAGATGGTTGGTGATCATACCTTCCATATCCACCATTGAAGCTTGGTGGTTAGCTTGTTTATTATCCAAGGATGCATAAATTTGCAGCATGCTCCTGGCCACATCATTGACGGTGGTAGCTTCTTGAACGTTTTAAATTCTCTGACTGTTCTACTGTTGGTGCGGGCAGTCCCTCAGTAGATGTTCTTCCCCACAACCCCAACATTTCAAGGGTTCTTTCTTCGGGTTATCAATCTTTCCTGGGGTATATCCAAAAGGTTTATTTCCGCTCTGGGAGGGCAAATTCTGCTAGTGTACACTTCTGGTTGGGAAGCTCATCCTTGAGTCCTTTTTATAGTTTTTAAATCTTGGCGATTTAAACCCCTTTTTCTGGAATCCCGAACTATTCTTCTGCTTCCAACCTTCATGAGGTTCTGTCCGATGCTCAAGCTGTTCATAACAATATCTTGCCTTTTGGATAGTATCTTCTAGGGTCTTTGGTTCGTCGAAATCAATCCTATTTTGATAGTCCTTAGGTATTCCACTGATGAATCATTGCACCTTTGCCTTTTCTGCTTTTATATAGGGTACGTACCTCAGCAACTCGAGGAATCTGCTGACATATTCCTCTATGGTGCATTTCCCCAGCTTGAGTTCATAGAATTCTTTAGTCTTTTAGTCAAAAAACTTTTCCGACAGATACTTCTTCCTGAAGTATTTCTCAAACCGTTCCCAAGATAGGTCTTCTTTGTGAATCCCTTTCACATTCTTAAGGTCTTCCCACCAAATGGAAGTCTTTCCATTCAAGTTGAAAGTGGCTACTTGGGCCTTCAAGTTTTCCGAGAAGTCATGGACTCTAAAATACTTTTTTAGTCCAAGTAGCTAGGCCTCTGCTTCCTCTCCCTTGTTTATTTCACCATCGAAAGAGGGTGGTTTGGCCTTCTTGAATTCTTTGAGATTATGATTTTTTGAATGATTTCACTTCTTTCATTTTCTTCAGGAGTAAGAACTAGTTTTGCTACTAGAAGATCCCTCTGAGTCGCTAGTTTCCTTTCCAGAGGAATCATCCGACGCTTGTCCCTTATCTCTGGGGTGGACCTTTTTCGAGGTGCTCTTCCCAGTGTGGCCACTTAAAAGACCACGTTTCCATATCTCAAGGGGACTTCCACTTTTCTTTTTATGTCGTTGTCACGCATGACTGGTGTCAGGTCCATGCTGCAATTGTCTTTGTATGTCGGATAAGCTCTACAAAAAGACTGGATTAATATTTGTTTTCTTTTCTTGCTCTTTTATCAACCTCTCATTGTTGGCCTTGCAGCTCTGTAGTTCGACCATGAGGCTCCTCACAGTCTCAGCTAGATCTGGAGGGGTCTCCACCGCTCTCCTTTCGTCAGACTCTTCATCTCTATTGTGGGAGCCATTCCCCACTTCGTGGTGCGTCACCATTCTATGCGTCTGCAGTTTCCCGCGGTTGATCGTTCGCTTTTTGTGCAAGAAAACACTTGTTGTTAGTCAACATTATATTCATTCACAATCAACGCATAATTCATATCTTTCAAATGCATACACACAATAGGAAATTTTCATTCTTAACTTCATATTTTGATAAAGGGAGTTAATGTAGAGGGTTACTTCTTTTAAGAGTACTTCAAATGGAGTTTCTGCGCAAATCGTTCATGAGCCCAAGCAGGCCAAGTGTTGTAACCATGCTCTGATACCAGTTTGTCACACACCCACTACGACAACTAAGATTTTCTTTTTCTTTTTGTCTTTTCTTTGAGGAATAGAATCCTTGAATTTCTATGGGGCCTAGCGTAGACCCTCCCTTCCCTTATCCTCTCCCATGTGATCGTTGGCTATGACCATAGGCCTTACCAAAAAGGTGCTCTCAACTTTCGCGATTCGGGGAATCGCGATGCAAGCATTCCCCTATTCTCTGTATTTTGAAATGCCGAAACCTGAAAGGGTCTAACAGATCCTTAGCTCCTCCCTTGGGTCGCTTGTCATACGACTGATCCTATGACCTGGTGCTATTCCTCTAAATTCTTTCGAGGTTTCATGATTCGAGGAATCGCAATGCAAGCATTCCTCCTTTCCCTTTCGAATCCCCAGAACCTGAAAGCCCAGTATCATCCAGATCTACGGTCCAGATTGTCGACTTGATCAACGACCCAGATTAAATCTCGGCATTCTACCTTTCGATATTTTGGCGGGGTCTTCATTCCTATTTATCCGATCTTCATAACCCTGGTGGCTTTAGATCTTCACCATGCATCCCTATGAATGGGTGGTCCAGATTCTTTCGAGACTCCTCCTTCCTACCACAATACCTTGTCTGGTGACCTAGGGTTCATTCACAGAGTGCATCGGGGTTTCGCGTACTATGATTTCACGACTGGCGAAGACGAGGGGTCTTGCCCTTGGGTTTCCTGGGTGTCGAAACGCTGAAATCCATTCATAGTAAATCGATTCGGGGTTTCACATACTAGGATTTCACGACTGGCGAAGATGAGGGGTCTTGCCCTTTGGTTTCCCAGGTGTCGAAACGCCGAAACCTATTCACATTAAATCGGCTCATCCATAGAGCGCGTCGGGGTTTAGGGTACCGGTATTTCGCGACTTGCGAAAACGAGGGGTCTTACCCTTTGCTCTCCCGGGTGCCGAAACGCCGAAACCTATTCACGCTAAACCGACTCATCCACATAGCACATTGGGGTTTCGGGTACCAGGATTTTGCGACTTGTGAAAATGAGGGGTCTTACCCTTTGGTTTCCTAGGTGTCAAAACGCTGAAACCTATTCACGCTAAGCCGACTCATCCATAGAGCGTGTCGGGGTTTCGGGTACCGAGATTTCACGACTTGCAAAAATGAGGGGGCTTACCCTTTGGTCTCCCGGGTGCCGAAATGCCGAACCTATTCATGCAAGATCGACTCATCCACAGAGCGCGTTGGGGTTTCAAGTACTGGGATTTCGCAACTGGCGAAGATGAGGGGTATTACCCTTTGGGTTTCCCGGGTGCCAAAATGCCGAAACGCCGAAAACCTAAGAGAACTACTCTCTCTTGTACAAGGTTTCCATACTCAGATCACATGATCCTTCAACGGTTTCTTGGGTAATTATCCCTAGGCTTGGTGACCTGACTGAAAAGCCTTCGTAATTCATCGAGCTATGAACTCTATGTCAGGGGTAAAGTAAACTCATGGGTTTACTAAAACGGTAGTATTTTTCAAGGAACTCACTCCAACTCTGGAATGCGAGGGAACTTCCCGGAAGGTGATGCCTTCGGGAAATCAAACCAGGACATAGTGCGAGTCAAGTAGATGGAACAAATATCAAGGGAATGGACTCATATTTTGAACTTATTCATTCTATACATAAACTGATTATGGTCATATGAGTATAAGCATGCATCCATTATTTTCGATCAAAACACAAGGCAAACACTTCAATACAGAAACCATTTATGAGCGTATAAACATAATCATGTGTCCAGGATATTTAATTCAAGATACAAGATATAAACACTTATCAGAAACACCAGGTGTGACGTGACTGCTAAGAGGGGTGCTCGTTTACACCCAACCATAGGCTCAATGAATCCAAATGTATTTACCACTAGCCACCCTTGAGCTAGACCACGATGCTTTAGATTCAGTCTCCTACTCCTAGCTCAACGGAAGTCAAGGATGAAGGTTACTCTCCTTCTCCTCTATTCAGAACTCTATGTGTTTCCAGAGTTTTCTCCATTTCTCTTCCGCGATTCCTATCGCGCGCATTCTCCTCTCCCCTTTACCACATTTCCTCTCTTGCCTTTTCTCTGCAAGATTGCATGTGGCACGAATTTCCCCATCCAAGGTCAGGTCTGGGAGCTATTACTAATGGGCGGTTCACCCCAATCCCCTCATTAACTCTTGAGGAGCCTCCCCACCTACCATTCTGATGGGAAATCCATTCCAAGGTCAGAGAGTTTCTTTGGTCTTTGAGCAAGTAAAAAACCAGTACGGTACTGGCTCGGTGGAAGTTAACACAACCATTCCAGATCCCTTCCACCACCTCTCATTAGCCATCATGGTCTCTTTTATCACATCCCCCTCCCAACAGTCATGCAACACATAATCATAACACAATTTACATTCATTGACCTTTTTATACAAAGGTACGTCAAATCAAACATTCATATCTTTGAGTTTTCCATAGTTCTTGGACAATATAGTTATTTTTACAGACTGGGGAAACAGGGTGTTACATCTGTACACTATTTTATATCTAGAATATTGCAAGTTGTATCAAAGAACCTTCCTTGACAAAAAATTGTGGGTTAATTTGTTTTTAGAGTAGAGACATATTCTGACGTCTTTAAGCTACAAAGATTTGTCGTTACGCACATAAACCCACAATCATGGATTCATACACACAGGAAATACAAGTGGTTCTTAAGTGAACATGCATTGGCCGCCCTTGTAACCCTTGTTGGTAGCCCTTCGAGTGGTAGTGCATCAGACAACACTTGTATATGGATCGGCCTAGCTCTCATGAAGCCCTCCATAAATAAACCTATCAGCCACCTGACTGTTATAGTGCCACTGAGAACAATAGTCGGGAAGATACTCTCTAGTACCTAGGTATTCGGGTAGTACGACTAAGGGTATAGTCTAGCCTCCTTAGTTGGTGCCCTCAGATATTGGGCCGAGTACTACTGTTGGACCCTGAACGTATATCAGAGAGTTATAACACAAGGAAAACCCTTGTCTGTAAAACCCTTGAATACCCTAACCCTTGTGAAGGAAACCAAAATAGAACATACAAGATCTATTGTTGTGCTATAGTGTCTTCTACATTCTGGTTGTGAAATTACTACACATTTCTTCCTATTAAGCATTTGGGCATTTTTTCACTGCAGTATTCTTTAGGCCGCAGTATAACTCCATAGGAGTAAAAAAATAGTATATTGGTCCCTCCTACACACTTGATTGGGACCTATTCCATTGGATTCCCATTTTCTCTCTGATCGCATTCATACCCTTCATTTTTAATCCTTTTTATTTTAGTGGACCCGACCCCTTCCTAGTTTCCCTATTTTGTCACTATTCCATTATATTTCCCTTCAAGCACTGATCGTCATGGTACCTATCACTTCTAATTCATTCTGTTTTGGTCATACCCACCCATCATTTTTCCTTACGAGAACTTCCCCTCTCAAATGGCCACCACTCGCAAACAAGACCTCCAAATTTCCATCAATCAAGTCCATGTCTCCATCTCACATCTCGCATCTCAGATAGATTATAACCATTCCCGCATTGACAAATTAGAGAACAAATTTAACAACATGGAAGACAACCTCACAACCCAATTGACCTCCCTCCAGTCTGTTGTCAATCAATTGTTGAACCTCCCTATGGGTCCTTCCTCATCAGACCAACCCAATGTTGTTGATTCCTCTCAGTCTCCACATTTTCACTCCCACTCCTTTCATCGTGAACCCTGTCTTCCCCACATAGAGGTCAATAAATTTGATGGATCCCATACTACAGGTTGGGTAACTCAAATGGATCATTATTTTTCTCTGCATGGTATTACTGACGAGTTGGACAAACTTCACTATGTTGTCTTCTATCTAGATACTGAATGCTAGAATTGGTGGCAATGGAAAAAAAAATCACGTCAGGGGTATATTGCCTGGACCTAATTTGTTGCTAAGCTCTATGCCCACTTTGATATTGATACCCACTATCTCGGTCATTTGACCAAGTTGAAATAGTCAGGCATAGTGGAAGACTTCATCACTGCTTTTTAGCATTTTTCCTTTCTAACAGAGGGCATGTCAGATGCGTTCTTCCATGAATTCTTTATCAGTGGTCTCAAGGATCAAATCTGAGCCCAGGTTCTCATGGCCCTCCCTCCAACTTGGTTGGAAGCTACTTAATGTGCTAAAGAGGCCCAACAAGTTGTTTTTTCCCAGAAAAAAAAAAACCCCTTTTGTTCCTCTCCCTCGACCCACTAATCCTAACCCCCCTGTCACTCCTCTCAAGGTCCAAAAACTAAATAGGGATGAAATGGTTGAACACCAACTGAAGGGCCTTTGCTATAATTGCGATGAAAAATATTTTTCGGGGCACAAGTGTAAGGAACAAAAACTATTTATGGACATTTCCGAAGATGTTCCTGAAGAAGATGTTATAGTTCCCCTTGTTGAAGAACCCTCCCTTCCCGATGCCACCCAGGATCCTACTAAACCACATGAAGTTGACCCACTTATTTCCTTGCATGCCCTCACTGGCTTCTTGTCCCCACAAATGCTCAAGTTCATTGGCTACATTAAGCACATGAAGGTCATCATCCTTGTTGCCAGTGGTAGCACTCACAATTTTATTCATCGTCGCATTGCCCAGGAAACCAATTGCTATATTTGTGAAGTCAATAATTTTCAAATCATGATAGCCAATGTTGGGTCCATGAAATTTGGTGGGCATTGTGAAAATGTTTGTATTCAAATTGGACATTACCAACTGAAATATCATATTTTTTCCATTGACATGGGAGGTTGTGACATTGTGCTCAGTGTTGAATGGTTATGCACTTCGAGTCCCATTCTTATGGATATTAAGGAATTAACCATGCAATTCCAACAAGAATGACAAAGGTATCAATTCCAAGGTATCAATTCAAAGGTATCAATTCCAAGGTATCAATTCCAAGGTATCATTAGTTCCCATCATATGGAAAATCTCCTCAATACAGGCCACTATGATATCATTTCTCAACTCCATTCTATTCAATTCGTTGAGACACCCTCTGTGCATCTTGACCCCCATGCTATCCTTTCCAAACATCAATTTGGTTTTTCCACCCCTCAGGGACTTCCTCCTTCTCGTGGTTTTCATGATCATTCCATTCCCCTTGTTCCTGGCAGTCTTCCTCCTAATGTTCTCCCTTATCGTCATCCATTTTCCCAAAAGAATGAAATTGAGAAAATAGTGCAGGAATTACTCCAAGAGGGTGTTATCCTCCCCAATACCAATCCTTATTCTTCCCCTGTGGTCATGATACTTAAGAAAGAAGGTACTTGGCGCATGTGTCCCGAATTTCATGCCCTCAATAAGCTCACCATCAAGGGCAAGTTCCCCATTCCTGTCATTGATGATCTCTTGGATGAGCTGAGTGGTGCTCAATACTTCACTAAACTTGATCTACATTCTCATTGCCACCAGATACGTATGCAAGAAGCTGGCATACCGAAGACTGCCTTTCGGAATCATGAGGGTCACTATGAGTTTTTTTTCATTCCATTTGGCCTATGTAATGCCCCCTCCACCTTCCAAATCCTCATGAATCATGTCTTCTGTCCTTTTCTCTGTCATTTTGTCTTAGTTTTCTTTGATGATATTCTCATCTATAGTAAAACTTGGCAATCTCATATTTCCCATGTGGATCAAATTCTCCATCTACTCTCGCAACACCAAATTTTCCTCAAATTCTCTAGATGCTCCTTTGGAGCCTAAGAAGTAGAGTAATTGGGTCATATTGTTGGAAAGGTTGGTGTCCAGGTGGATCCTAAAAGGATTCTAGCAATGCAAGATTGGACTCGCCCCAAGACTATCAAAATCTTGCATGGTTTTTTGGGTTTAACCGGCTATTATCACAAGTTTATTTGGAATTATAGGAATATTGTGGCCCCTTTCAATACTCTCCTTAAAAATAATTCTTTCACTTGGATTCTTGTAGCGAATCATGGTTTTCAAGCTTTGAAGGAAGCTATGTGTACTACTTTGGTCTTGGCCCTTCCTGATTTCACAAAAATCTTTGTCCTCGAATGTGATGCCTCATGTAGAGGAATTGGAGCTATTCTTATGAAAGAGGGAAGAACTTTGGCCTTTACTAGTAAACAATTGTTCGAATGCCATTTGGGCCAATCAATCTATGAAAAGGAAATGTTGACTATCCTACATGCAATGGATCTCTGGCACCCTTATCTCCTAGGGAAACACTTCCAAATTAAGACAGATCATCAAAGCCTCAAGTATTTTATGGAGCAACGAACTTCCTCCACAAAGAAACAAAAATGGTTAACTAAGCTCTTTGGTTATGATTATGAGATCATTTACAAGAAAGGCAAAGAAATTGTGGTTGTTGATTCTCTTTCTCGAAAATATGAAGATGACGGGTCCCTTTTTTCCCTCTCCTTCATTGTAACAGATTGGCTCCAAGTTGTGCACCAAGAATGGCTACATGATCCTAAAACATCGCATATGATCCAACAATTGGAATCCAACTCTCCAGTTTCCCTAGGGTACTCTTGGCACAACGATGAACTTTGCTACAAAGGTCATTTGTATTTAAGTAAACAATCACAACTTAAAGCCACAGTGCTTTCTGAGCTTCATGCTACTCTCACAGTTGGGCATTCAGGGTTTACCAAAACCTATGTTTGGGTCAAATGTTCTTTTTTCTGGGATGGTATGAAAAAGGACGTTCGCACTTTTGTAGCAGAATGTGATGTTTTTCAACGCAACAAAGGAGAAACCATCAAACCTCCCAGCAGACTCGAACCGCTATTTGGAGGGACATCTCTATGTAATTTATTGTGGGATTACCTAAATCAGGAAATAAGTTCGACATCAAGGTGGTTGTGGATCGTCTTTCCAAGTATGCTCATTTATGTGCTCTTCAACACCCATTTACCACATCAATGGTGGATCAACTTTTCATGGATCATATCTTCAAGCTTCATGGCATGCCTCATTCTATTGTTTCTGATCAAGATCCAAATTTCACTATAAATTTTTGGCAAGAACTCTTCAGACTCCAGGGCACCCAATTGCATCTCAACACCGCCTATCATCCCCAGACTGATGGTCAAACTGAAGTCGTCAATAAGTGTTTGGAGACTTATTTGAGGTGTTTTTCCTCTGAAAGGAAAAATCAATGGGCTCAATGGTTCCCATTAATTGAATGGTGGTACAACACTTCTTACCATACAACTACTTGCATGAATCCTTTTGAAGCAGTATATGGCCAAAATCCACCTTAAGTTATCTCCTACATTCCAGGTGTATCGAAGGTCCAAGCGGTTGACCAAACACTTACAGTTCGTGAGTCTATTCTTCGTACCCTCAAAGAGAATTTGGTAATGGCTCAGAATCACATGAAGTAACAAGTCGATCAAGGTCACTCAAAACGACAATTTGCTGAAGGATACCAAGTATTTCTTCAACTGCAACCTTATAAGAAAACTTCACTCAAGGCCGAACATTGCCAGAAACTGGCACCCAAATTTTATAGTCCTTATACAGTTCTCAAGCACGTTGGGTAGGTGGCCTATCAGTTAGCTTTACCCAATCATTCTAAGCTCCATATTGTTTTCATGTCTTGTTCTTAAATAATGTGATTGTAACTAAGTTCCAAACTCAAACCAACCTTCACGAGTTGGATGAAGAAGGATCCATATGGTCGCAGCCAAAAATAGTTTTGGACCAGAGAGAGCATCATCTTCGTCAGCGCACCATCAATGAATTATTAGTTCGGTGGAAAGATACAACTCCCGGAGATGCCACCTCGGAGCCCTCTAACATTATGCAGCAATTTCCTCATCTCAATCCTTGAGGACAAGGCTGATTCTAAGGGGGCGGGCATGTTAGGGACCTAACCTACCTAACCCCTCAAATGGGTAGAATAATATATTTTCATGTAAGAAAGGTCAATATTAATAAGCCCTAGCAATAAGGAGGAATAAGTGAAATGTAAGAAGACCTAATAGAAGCTTCCACTTCTAGAAGGATCTTCCTCTAGATTGTTCTTTTGGATAGATAAATGTAGTATAAATAGGAATAGAGGGTATGAAAAGTTTTGTCTTGGATATTATTGTAATATAGCTTTTCTCTGCTGAAGGTTTCCCCCTCGAAGAGGCAAGTGAACATTGCTCTCAGTAATCAAAGTGCTCTTTCTAGTGTTATTATAGTATAATTTTGGTATTATTGTGGTGTTGTTCACGTTATATCATTGTTTATCTTCCATTTCTAGCTAATTATTTATGGTTTGTACACTATTTTATATCTATAATATTACAATCAATTCCCTCCTTCTGTGAATACCCTTTTTCCACCAATCTGAATTTATATTTATCTATACTACCATCTGCTTTGAATTTAGGTTTGTATATCCATGTCACTAGACTCCTTTTCCTATTGGTGCTTCTCTTCTTTGACCTCTTCATCTTCAAGAAGTACATGCCATCCTTCATGATTGTTGCCTTCATTATTTCCTTCTACCTTCTCATGGAAAATTACATCTCTACTTGCAAACACTTTGTGAGTAGATGGATCAAACAGTTTATATGCTTCAAATTATGAATAGTACCCTATAAAAATACATTTGATAGCTTTATCATCAAGATTCTTCATGTTCTACTTTGGAATATGTGCAAAATCCTTACACCCAAATATCCTCAAATTATTAACTGTTGGTTTATAATCATACAAGGCTTCGAAAGGAGTTTTATGATCAAGACACCTTGTTGGACTTCTATTCTTTAAATAAACAACAGTGAAAATGGCCTTAGCCCAAAAATCATTTGAGAGATTCTTACCTTTCATCATACTTCATGCACACTCCACCAGAGTTGTATTTTTCCTTTCTACAACTCCATTTCACTATGGAGTGTGGGGTATTGTAAATTGTTGTACACTATTCCATGATATTTGCAATACTTGATGAAGTTCCCTAATATGTACTCCCCCCCTTGATCTGAGAGGAGGATTTTAATGGTCTTTCCTATTTGCTTCTCCACCATGTTTTTAAATTCCTTGAAGTATTAAAAAAACATCTCTTTTTTCTAAGGAAATAAACCCATGTGTATCTTATGCAGTCATCAATAAATAGAAAAAAATAATAAGCACCACCTAAGGACCTTGTCTGCATTGTTCCACAAACATCAATATGTATAAGTTCTAATACATCTTTCTTTCTCCTATCAAAATTAGAGGGGAATTCGTCTCTGTGCATCTTTCCTAATGCACAACCTTCACAAGCAACATACTCATTCTTCAATATAGGGAGTCCTTCAACCATAATTGGTTTTTGTAATAAAAACAAATCATGATAATTAATGTGACCATACCTTTGGTGCTAAAGATTTTTTGTAGGCATAGTTGCAAAAGTCAATGCTTGATGATTCTTGTTGGTGACATCAAGTTAGTACAGATCTCCAACTCTGACTCATGAGGCAACATTTTTGTAATGATCATGCAAGTCCTTTACTATATAATGTGTCTTGAAGAATTCAACCTTAAATTTTTTTATCTATAATTGTGGACACATAAATCGAGTTTTTCTTTATCCCATGGACATACACAACATTGTGAATGTGTCCAACAGTTCCATTTGGTAGTTTTACTGGAATATCTCCATATCCCTTAATCTGATAAGAACGATCATCTCCAAGATAAATATGGGCACCATTATGTGTTTCTTTAAAGTTTATATACAAATTATTGTTACATGTCATGTGAATTGAAGCTCCAGAATCCACAAACCATGCATCAACACCATCAGTTTTAGCAGACAATGCAACATTAGACACAAATAGTCTAAGATATTTTGAATCATAATTTGGGTTTTCTTCTACAAAGTGTCATGAATGTTTTCTATTTTTATGCCTAGCCTCATCATTTTTCTTCTTATAACATTCTCTGGAAGGATGCCCAGTCCTACCACAATAGAAACACTTAGGTTCATTTCTATTAGATGGCATGCCTTGATTTGGCTTTGGAAATGACTTCCTCTAAAATGAACTTCCTCCTCTGCCTCCTTCTCCTGGTTTCCCTTTAAGGAATCTCTTCTTTATCCATAGTGCTAAGTCTGAATTCTGAGGCTTCAAATTCATATTCAAATTGGTGCCCCTCTCTTATTCTTGCAACAATATACCTGCCAATTCCTCCAAGGTAGGAGCTTTATCTCTCTTTGCAAGGCTTGTTATAAACATTTGATAGTCCTTTAGAATTCCATTTAGGGCAATTGTGACAAGATCAATGTTTGACACTTTTTATCCTATATCTCCCAATGTATCTTTCATGTCTTTAATTCACCCAAGAAAAGTACTACCAGACTCATTGATATCCATTTTAATACTTAGCAATTTAGTCTTCAGAAAAAGAATACAATTTGTATTATTAGTCTCATACAAATATTTAAGTGCTTTCTAGGTTTCTTTAGAAGTATTATCATCTCTAATGTGAGGAATTATATTAACTTTCACAGAAATTCGTAATAATACCTTGGCTTTGTTCTCCTGCTTATCCCAATATTGGATTGTTGTTGTTGTCGCACGTGCAGCCGCATCGAGTCGCACTTCATCTCCTTTTGTGGTCACCCATACACCATAACCTTCCATCAAGGTCTGCATTTTGAATTTCCAATTGATGAAATTTGAGCCATCCAATTTATTGGCTTCATAGAGATAAGTTTAAGCAAGTGGATTTGTCATCTCTACAAACTCCTTTACGCAACAAAATCCTCTCCAAAGCAGTGATCATGCACCAAGAATGGAAACTAGTAGAGAAAATGGTGCGGCCTCTCAAACCCAATATGGAGGCATTAGAAACAAAAACACAAATGGCTTTGTTCCAGAAATATTGGAGAAGGACGGGTTCCTTCAGGACTCTCCATGTAGGATGGGTTCCTTCATGCAACAAAAATCCTTCTCCTCTTCCAGCGATCAGATCAACTCTCTCCTTCGCAGAGCAGTGATCTGGTGTGGGCTCCTCTCAGAATCTGAACGGAAGCAAGTGGTCGATACCTCTCTCCTTCGCAGAGGAGCAATCTGGTGTGGGATTTATTTTAAACAATCTTTTAATCATATATTTAACAATATATATATAAATATATCTCTATCCAAAATAAATTTGATGTCGCCCTTTTAAAATTTAAATACATATATCTTTTTCAAAATATATATACCTATATCACTTCACATAAAAGACGGGTAGATATATCTGATTTTTTTTTTTAAAATTGTTTTAAAAAACATGCAACTACATACATCTGAAGATCATTCGCATGGAGTTATCGATTATCCAAATATTTTGGCTACCTGATATCCAAAGATCATTCACATGGAGTTATCAACTATCCAAATAATTTTGGCTGCCTCCTCTTGTTCTATAATCACACTGACTTTGTAACTTGACGACTCCACAAACTAGCAAATGTCTCTGCAATCACCTGACCTCTTCTTGCTCAAATAACCCTCGCCATGCGACCTCTTTCTCAGAGAACTTTCGTCCACCTTTTCTTTCTTTTTCCGCAAATGGGAAAATTAAGAACGACCCTCCACCTCATGGTTGGACCCTTCACCTCAATGCACACGTGCTTCGAAATCCTTGAGTTTATTTTCCTTTGCCTTTAAGCGTCCAAACATACTTTGGCCCATTCTCTTCCTTCCTCAGACCAAACACCAACTTTAGCTCTAATACCAACTTGAAAATAGAAAGAAAGAAAGAAAGAAATCGACTACTCTCAAGTGAGGCAGCACCTGGAGGCCATCAAAGAAAAGCCACACACTGTGTTTTTATTAAATCAATTGAGGAGCACATTATATAGGATGATATTCGGTTTAGACTTTTGGAACCAACCTCTAACAAATAGGATCTAAATCTCCATTATTTCTTAGTAGGGAAGTTATTTTATCATAGGTCTCTCCTCGAGATGTGAGCCAGTAAATCTGAAAAGTCGAGGAGGAGGGGAATTAACATAGAGGATTACATTCCCACATATTGTGCCTCGAGTACCTAGAATATGGGTAATGAGACTCCTATAAGAAGTATCAAGAGCTTGAGTTTAAAAATCATCATGTTTACGATAACATGAGTGGTTGGCTCTACATCTTTACATCAGGCATCTTGACCACAACTTTTCTAGGGGGTAGAATGTCTACGACAAATTGTATTCGATGATGCACCTCACTTCTAACTTCAAAGAAAACACACCTCACAAAATGTAAGTTCTGAAAGATGAATAACTTTGGCCATGGGAGCATTCTTTTCTCATTCTTCTTTGAGCATGTTCCAACTCTAAGTCCGTGGGTGAGACTTAGTCCAATGCACATACAAGATTCCCACATTCTATGTTGGACAAACCTAATGCAGATATTGGGAGACGAGCGTGTAAATAACACTTTTGATGACGAGTTCTTTGGATGGTGGTCTCGACAGATCATTGTGATGGACGACTATCCCTATGTGGAGATAGACTTCCACATAGACCTAGATATGGCTCATCCTCCCAACACAACCTTTGGTGACATAGGTAAAAAAAAATTAAAATTTTAAAGTTATTTAATTTTTATGTGATTTTATTTAACAAATGACTCAAGAGATAGCCAAAAATATATATTTTTTGTCATGGACCTGTTGACGGGCGAAATTGACTGCTCATCAACTAGAAGAGTGAATCTGGTCCGGGATTGTCTAATTAACCCAAGCCGTTTGGATTAATTCACTTCGACGGGTTTTGCGGCTCCGTTGTCCATCTAAGTCCTAAAGAAAGCAAAAAAAAAACTAAAGGAAAAACAATAACCTAATAAATAACAATCACTAAAGTCTATAAGTATGTTTATATATATATATATATATATATGTACAATTTATTTCACTGAAATATGATCAATAACTTTATATACAATGTGTACAAAACATGAGTTTTAATCTAAACTTGTAAAAATCAAATGTAAATTAGTTACTTTAGCAAAAGTAATAAAGAAAGTGAAAATACTATTTAATTTTTTGGTTTATTTTCTTGGATGAATACATTCATCAGATCGAATATTAAATGACCTAATCAAATAGAAAATTATAGGTAATGGAAATCATGCTATATATATACAAATTCTAAAATAAACAAACAAACGAAATAAAGTAACAGACTAACCTATTAACTCATCCAATGTTTGTTCAACAGGGAATATCCAACCACCTTATCCGGGAAGTAAACCTGCAACGGATCGTAATGTTGTTCCGAACAAAAGCGAAACAATGCACTGGAGATTGAGTTTTTATAACAGAACACAAAAGGGACACAGTTACAGTGATATAATGCTTTACAAGTAATTAAAACGAGATAAATATTCCTGTAAGAACTTGCATGCATGCATTCAACAGAAATTAGAGATGAATCTCCTAATTTAAATTGGATAGATGATCACTGTGTATATATTGTATCTGAAACACAAGATATGGGCAACATATAAAATGAATCATGTCAAATGGTAATAAATCACGACGATGAAAGAAATCACCGTCTATTATCAAATTAACATAAACATAACCTGAATCAAAACATCATACAGAAAAGCTAAAGCTGTAACGTGCATTCTATTTCATTCAAGTCTGCGATAAAAACGCCCATACTCTTGCCCCAGGCTGAGATGATGAAATGTTTACAAAATGATATGTTTATATAGGTTTCAGGAAACATAACTGTTTCCTATTGATAAGATCAAATTGGTTTCAAAAAATAAAGGGGGATGCAACCACCCTCATTTCACCAGATATCAAAAAACTACCAATAGTTTAATTCTGTTCATTCAAAATACATAGTAGATATGGCTGGGAGATCTCAAAAGTGCCTCATATCATCTTTGAAATCATGGGCTCCTTAATTATCCTGAAAAAAAAAAGAAAAAAAAAAAAGATCTCAGATATGTTTTCTGTCATCAAATCAAACAATTCGAATTTTCTTAACTGGCTATAGAACTTTACGATTCTATAGCTAGTTAAAATAGTAAAATAAATCTCATTTTTTTCAATAAACAAAACAAACTGATTTAAAAATAAAGCTTTGTTTAACAACCAAATAATCTAACTAAGGAATGAAAAAAAACATGTTATTCATTCATAAGATCGTACCTTTGACCATGTAATCAAATCAAATCATGAAACTTTGGAGTTAACGATGGCTGTAGATGCTTCTAAATTTTTTTAAATATCACATGTCATGTGGTCTTCAATTGTTTTTCTGTAGGTTTCTTTACATTTTTAACACAGTCCTTTAGATGTATAACCTGCTGACATACTGGTTGAATATCCTTCGGATTGATCAAGGGTTCATAATAGGAGGCTAAGACACATGTTTGGATGGGTGAGAGGGGTGTTGTAGGATGCTAAGGCACAGGCCTGGAGAGGTAACAAAAATTTCAACACTTGCAAGCAGACCAAAATGCTCACCTCGGCCACAAAGAAAATCAGAGATTTTGACCTCTAAAGGGAAAGCTATATCTCTGAAACTATCCAATTTCTGGGGAAACTGCTCATGTTGAAGGTAAAAGGGCTCATTTCTGTTATGGGTTTTCAAGGGTTTGATCTAATTCAAAACCGTTTGCTTAGAATAGCTCCCGCAAAAACGTGTCTCTGGAAGGCAATTACGGGGTTGACCAAACTGTAACAAGAGTGACTGAAAACAATTGGGGGTTTAGATGACAGAGGTAGAAGAGGTAAGTCTGAGCAGATACCATAAAAATAAAAAAATACAGAGAGCCTGTTAACTCATTATGCTTGCCAACCATTCCTTTCCAAATCTTTCCTAGCCTTATCATATGAGAGCAGGGTTTGGATGTCTTTCGGTTCAACTCTTACCACTGGAGTCATACTGAATGGATTTGTAATTAATTCACAACACACAGATAGGGTTTGCAAAAACAAAACAGAGCCATAGCCCCGAGCTTTAACAATACATGCTGTAATGATTCAAACGATGGGCAGGGTGTTTAATCAAAATGCGTATGAAGAGTTTTGTGAAACCCAAGACCATGCTAAGGAGTAATGGCAACAATGGAGACATGCTGGGAGAAGTAGTTATCTTTGTCACACGAACGAGTTCAAGTTAGAGAAATCTGAAAGACTTCAAATCGAAGAACAACTGCAAGGTTATTTGAACATCTTTAAAAAAAACAAGACGCAGCCTAGTTTCATATACCTTTCTTTTGAAAGAATGAAACCTGGTGACAAACTTGGAAAAAGAAAGACACGATGTTTAAGTTAATTTCTTCGACATTGTTGACAGGGCCACTGCTGCCAGCAGCATTCATAGCCTCGACAGGGATGTCAATTAACCCACTCTGACGTTTGTATCCTATCGAAGAAATTTCAAATGAGAACGAAGGATGCTTATGGCCAACACAAAGTTCATACCTGCGAATTTTATTTTACCTGACATTGCTTCGCTGCCAGCAGGCCTGTTCAGTACCCTGACGAAGTTATCTTGGCGTCATGCATGCATTTACCCGCTGCCAGCAAACCTGTTCAGTGCCCCGACGGGTTTACAAGCACTTCCCACAACTCTCTGAGAATTTATTCACATTATGATATAGTTTTAAAGATATTCAATAGAGCGGGGTGACGCTGAAAATTCTAGTTTCTTAACACAACTTAATATTTCCACAGGCCTTTAAATTTTTCTAGTAAACCTTCATCAAGATCTGAAAATCAGTTTATTAATAGAACCGATCTTCAAGGATGGGGAGACATCATTGAGTTGCTTTCTTAAAGAGCAAGGACAACGTGAAGAGACATTTTAAGGATATTCATGAATACTTTCAAGTGCATATTGAAACCGAGGAATTGACTTTCAGACAAAAGACACCTTCAACCAGCCTACAATTTCAGAGAAGGACAACAATAGATGTTTCGACAGCCTTTGACAACTATTTTCGAGATGAAGAATTTTGTTTCTCTTTGTCTGAGCTAGACTATAAAACAAGGATGTTCGACTCAAAAGGACCGATGAACTAAAATGAAAACAAAACAAAACAGCAAAGAAAAATTGGAAAGGAAAGAAATCCAAACAAAAAAATATGTACAGAAGGTGTATCTGAAAACATCATGCAAAAAAAAAAAATCCCTTGGGAGACTAAAAGAAAATAGAAAAATCTTATTTGATGTGAAAGCAGTCCTACTCGTGGTACCTTGGGTGAGGGTTGAATTTACGATTCAGATTTATTTATCTCTTTACTTTCCATTTAAAATTTTCATAATAATATTGCAGCTTTGAAAAGAAATATTCAACGAAAAGCAGAGAGAAAATGATTACATGGATTTCCCAGACAATAATCATGTTACGGTTCTCGTGGTGCCCCCACTTGCGTTCATGACTGCATTATTACAAAGAGAAATAGTGAGAAATAAAACTGAAAGAAAACCTATTCCTAAACCTACCCTAACTACTAAACAAATCAGAGTACTACGTGAAGTCATGTTTCCAATGTAGCCATTGGAGTAACTCCAATCTTGCAATGGAAACAAAATCAAACATTACTAACAAGAATGGTAATATATCAAAAAATGACATAAATATATCACACTTACCTTCATAATCATTATTTAGAAACAAAGTAAGCATGATCTTACCATTCCCTCGAAAATTCTTGATGTATGAATCCTCCAGCCATTGTGCAATTTTGTCATGATAAGGGTCATAATGGCATGGGCGAGTGTAAGTAAGTTTGAAAAACTTGTCAAGATTACAAGGAAATGAAATAACCATCAGCCAAGGCTAAAATGCCCCATCCTCCTGACAATTCTTTAAGTGTTCATTAATTTCTTCACATGGAGGATCTAAAAGAAATATGTCACGCCTACTTCCAAGATACTTAGGTAAAAATAAAGCAAGCATAACTTTATCTTTATTATGAATTTTTTTTATATATGAATATTCAAGCCATCCTAAGATCCTATCACAAAAATGAGGATGCAAACCATGACTTGGATGAAACGAATATATCAATGGGGAAATCATCATAAGAGGATTCATGCCATCAATTAGATCATTGGTTTGAATGTTTCCTTTGATGAGATTGATCATTTCAAAATGTGAAGCATAAACATTAAGATTCAAGCTAATCAAAGAACGAATATGCAATGTAGAATATTTGATTTCCATAAGGATGAGTGCATTGTCTTTTTCAAACATAAATCATGTAAAATCATCTTGCAACATGTCCTTTTTCCATTCGAGTGATGAAAGTGAAAGAGCATCAAATCTGACTTGATAAGTGTTATGTTTGGAATTAGTTTCACCAAATTTTGGCATATCGAAAAGATTGGATTGTGGTGGCAAAGAGTAAGATACCGTGGGTAAAGTATCAAATCCACCAGAATATAAGAAGAGATCAGGATATAAAGAGTAAAAGGAATAAGAAATAAGCACATGAAAAGAATATCTCGAGCTATGATATTTAACAATGGTATTCTCAAGACATTCCTCTTCATTTTCCTTAAAAATTGCACTCTGTTTTGGTGATAAATTCTTCAACATAATATGATCATCTAAATTTGCCTTCCGTATGATAGATAATTCTAAACTTTCATGGAAAACCTTTGATCTTTCCTGTGGATAAAGTACATTTTGAGAATGAAGGTTTAAATTTTCTTCTTCTAGTTGCATATCTTCTTCTGTAATCAGTTTCATAGGAGTGTTAGAACGTTTAAGACAATTTTCATCGCTTAAGTGTTCTTCAATGACTGATTTTAATATTGATTAGAGCGAGTTACAAGAATGAGGATATTCACCTTGAGCCAGAAACGAATCTTCTTCCATACTGGTCGAAGACTGAAAATACAATGATTCAGAGGAAAAACCAGTTTGGTTGTCAACAAGAACCTGGTCAATAGATTCTACCTCCCTTGCTTGTTCAACATTTTCGGAAGGATTCTTCTCATCTTGCGAAGAAAATTCTTCTCACAGTTGAGTGATAGGATTTGCAATTGGTTCTTCATTTGTGATTGAATATGACTGGATGGAAGGGATGCAAGCATCATAGAGGAGATTTAATGCAAATGAAATGTCATCGAGATTAAATTTACAGAGGATATGATAGACTCTTGTCAAAAAGTCTTCCAAAGATGAATCGTCGTTGATTAGCGAAGTATGAAATTCTTCACATAATTGATCGAAATCATAAATTTCAAAAGAATCTAGAAATTCATCTACAAATTGAACCCAATAAAAAATGTGACATGCTGGAAAGGATTAAACCAATGTTTAATCCGACCTCTAAAAGTAAAAGCGAACAATCTGCATAAAACTCTTAAATCTGAGATGTCATGTTTGATACATTTGCACCAAAACTTGTTAAGGTGGTCTTTAGCAGATGTATTGCCTCCACCATCAAAGGTGAGTTTGGACAAGCGAGAGATTGTCTCGTCGAGAACATCGGGTAATGAGAAGTGGAAAGCATGTTCCAACACAATGATTTGGGGAGCCATGGGGAAATTGAATACATTTAAAATAAAAGCTCCTACAAGGCCAGCTTGTCAGTCGACCCTCCTTCTAGCGCCATTTGTTGAAGGGCGAAATTGACCACTCGTCAACTGGAAGAGTGAATCCGGTCCGGTGTTGTCTAATTAACCCAAGCCGTTTGGATTAATTCACTTCGACGGGTTTTGCGGTTCTGTTGGCCAATCTAAGTCCTAAAGAAAGCAAAAAAAAAACTAAAGGAAAAACAATAAGCTAATAAATAACAATCACTAAAATCTATAAGTACATTTAAATATATATATGTACAATTTATTTCACTGAAATATGATCAATAACTTTATATACAATCTGTACAAAACACGAGTTTTAATCTAAACTCGTAAAAATCAAATGTAAATTAGTTACTTTAGGAAAACTAATAAAGAAAGTGAAAATACTATTTAATTTTTTGGTTTATTTTCTTGGATGAATACATTCATGAGATCGAATATTAAACTACCTAATAGAACAGAAAATTATAGGTAATGTAAATCATACCATATATATAAAACTTCTAAAATAAACAAACAAACGAAATAAAGTAACAGACTAACTTATTAACGCATCCAATGTATGCTCAATAGGGAATATCCAGCCACCTTATCCGAGAAGTAAACCTGCAACAGATCGTAATGTTGTTCCGAACAAAAGTGAAACAATGCGCTAGAGATTGATTTTTATAACAAAACACAAAAGGGACACAGTTACAGTGATCTAATGATTTACAAGTAATTACGACGAGATAAATCTTCCTGTAAGAACTTGCATGCACACATTCAACAGAAATTAGAGACGAATCTCCTAATTTAAATTGGATAGATGATCACTATGTATATATTGTATCTGAAACATAAGATATGGGTAGCATATAAAATGAATCATGTCAAATGGTAATAAATCACGACGACGAAAGCAATCACCATCTATTATCAAATTAACATAAACATAACCTGAATCAAAACATCATACAAAAAAGCTAAAGCTGTAACGTGCGTTCTGTTTCATTCAAGTTTGTGATAAAAATGCCCATACTCTTTCCCCAGGATGAGATCATGAAATGTTTATATAGGTTTCAGGAAACATAATTGTTTCTTGTTTATAAGATCAAATTGGTTTCAAAAAATAAAGGGGGATGCAACCACCCTGATTTCACCAGATATAAAAAAACTACCAATAGTCTAATTCTATTCATTCAAAATACATAATAGATATGGCTGGGAGATCTCAAAAGTGCCTCATATCATCTTTGAAATCATGGGCTCCTTAATTATCCTGAAAACAAATGAAAATAAGAAGATCTCAGATATGTTTTCTGTCATCAAATCAAACAATTCGATTTTTCTTAACTGGCTATAGAACCTTACGATTCTGTAGCTGGTTAAAATAGTAAAAGAAATTTCATTTTTTTCAATAAAGAAAACAAACTAATATAAAAATAAAGCTTTGTTTAACAACCAAATAATCTAACTAAGGAATGAAAACAAACATGTTATTCATTCATAAGATCATACCTTTGACCATGCAATCAAATCGAATCATGAAACTTTGGAGTTAAGGATGGTTGTAGTTGCTTCTACGTTTTTTTAAATATCACATGTCCTGTGGTATTCAATCGTTTTTTTGTAGGTTTCTTTATATTTTTAACACAGTCCTTTAGATGTATAACTTGCTGACAGACTGGTTGAATATCCTTCGGATTGATCAAGGGTTCACAGTAGGAGGCTGAGACACATGGCTGGACAGGTGAGAGGGGTGTTGTAGGATGCTAAGGCACAGGCCTGGAGAGGTAACAAACATTTCAACACTTGCAAGAAGACCAAAACGCTCACCTCAGCCACAAAGAAAATTAGAGATTTTGACCTCTAAAGGACGAGCTATATCTTTGGAACAATCCAATTTCTGGGGAAACTGCCCGCTATGAAGGTAAAAGGGCTCATTTTGGTTCTGGGTTTTCAAGTGTTTGATCTAATTCAAAACCGTTTTCTCAGAATAGCTCCCGCAAAAACGTGTCTCTGGAAGGCAATTATGGGGTTGACCAAACTATAACAAGAGAGACTCAAAACAATTGGGGGTTTAGATGATAGAGGTAGAAGAGGTAAGTCTGAGCGGATACCATAAAAATAAAAAATACAGAGAGTCTGTTAACTCATTATGCCAACCAACCATTCCTTTCCAAATCTTCCCTAGCATTATCATATGAGAGCAGGGTTTGGATGTCGTTCAGTTCGACCCTTACCACTGGAGCCATACTGAACGGATGGGTAATTAACACACAACACACAGATAGGGTTTTCAAAAACGAAACAGAGCCATAGCCACGAGCTTTAACAATACATGTTGTAATGATTCAAATGATGGGTAGGGTGTTTAATCAAAACCCATGTGAAGAGTTTTGTGAAACCCGAGACCATGCTAAGGAGTAATGGCAATCCTGTACATCGTATGCCACATTGGTATTGAGTACATTCTAGGACCAAAGTACTTTTCGAAAACATAAGTGCACACATCATTTTGATTACAAAGTTGGGCAATGAATAATAAAAAAATTTGTGAATGAAATGTGATCAAAGAGCAAACCAAAATCAATACAAACAATATCAAATGGTGGGGTCTTTCGTTTGTTAAGACTATCAATCTCTTGAACATGCTTATGAGTTGACAAGGTGAAAAACACAATCAGGTGATACCTTCCTGGCAAAGAATCGAACTCCATATTAAATAAACCATTTTCCTTCAATGAAAATTTAAAACAAAATGGTAACGATAGTTGCAAGTTTTCATGCTTTCAGTCACGAAAACGAAGCATGAATAGATGATAAGTAAAATGCGACGATTTACAACTGTCGTTTAGGGAAAAGCTCATGAAGAAAAATAATTTTTTATAGACCCTGTGTAGGAAGCTTATAAAAATAATAATTATATAATCGCTGCCAACAGGACCATATCGTGACAAAGTACTCTGAATGTGTAGATATTGGATCGATGAACCATAAGGATACCTGAGAAATAGACGCTAAGAAAGAGGTGAAGACCATTCCACAGGGGATGCAGACATAATACTACAAGATGTGCAAAGGAACTTGGATGGACTCACTCACCAATACCAATGATATAGATCGAAAACCTATTGAAAAGCATGCAGTGGCAGGTGGTCGAGTTACCACCAACTTGGGTTTGACTCTTCTGACTTTTGGAAAACATTGTTGTGTGTTCTCACGAGGCTTATGCAAGGGCAAGGTCCTCGGCCTAGACATATATACTATGTAGTATTGATCATATATATATATATATATATATATATATATATATATATATGAGGAGGGAGGTGATATAAACCAAATTTTGTAACTATAGACCACACTTTTATACTTAATGAACATTGAAATAATATATACATTTTCTTTTTAGATTTTACTTATTGTAAATGTACAATGAATTGTTTTTATTTGTGTAAATGTGCAATTAATTTCTTTTATGTACCAATCTAATAAGTAATTAGCTAACACATCATCGAGAACATTAGAACTTCCAAAAACATGTAAGTAATAAGTTCAAAAACACACTAAGCACTCGTACCAATAGGAATCTTCTAAGAAGAGCAAAGTCATAGACTCCATACTCTCCATAGACACAACACCAATTGAGAGTCCAAAAATTAAAAACCCTATCATAATAAAGAGAAGGAAATCTATTACCTCGCCTCCAAAAATGCCTTCTTCCCATGTGGCTACACAAACCTTAATTGACAAATTAATGCAAAAACATGGCTAGGGCGAACCAAGAAAAGTGTATATCTATAAATTCCATTCCAGCCTCCAAAATAATAATAAACTATTCAGTCTCCTTGTTGGTAAAGAAATCAAAGAAACTAAATGTCTATATTTATCTTCTTCGATATTTTGCTGAATAGCGACGTGTTTGACTGGATGATTTCTGCTCTAAAGTTGAATCAATTGGCCCACCGCAAACGTCCTCTATTTATTTTTTTTGTTAGCCACGTTTTTGATTGACTGATTTTCTAACACTGAATCAGTCGACCGACATGACGTCCTCTTTTTGTTTTAATAAGTTGTTGGTATATAATTTAATTATTCTCATTACGAAAATTGTGAGTGCAATGATTAGATTAATCCAACTTATTCACGAGGATTATATATAATATTCACCAACTTGCTCTGATTGTCTATTGTTTGTCCTAGCTCTAATACAATAAAGGAATAAGTTTTATTCAACGCACTTACTAAATACCAAAAAAAACAAAAAGTATGCTCGCATGGCCACATACAAATTACATTATAGATTGGTCTCTATTAAAATAATTTAAAAAATTTGAGAGTGAAAAATAAAATCCGCATGCGTAATCCGTTTACACATGCACAATTATTTTACCTGAAAAAATTCTTCATAATAATCAATATTTTTTTCATTAAAATTGTCAGAAGTAACCTAAATTTTGTAACCTAAATTGGCTCTCAAGAGTAACCTAAATTTTGCATGGTCGAAGTTCTTTGACTTTCAAAACCTTATCCTTGCCCCATTTTATACTGACCCTCAAGGTTTCAAAACCTTGTACATGATTTTTGTTTTTTCCATTTTCTTAAATCCAAATGCTCATAAAATCTATAAATTTCCTAATTACCTAAAAATTTAAATAATTAAATCATTCAATTTCTCAAAAATAAAAATATGTGTCTCACCTTTTTCATTTTTTTTGAAATCTAATTATCTTAAAAGCATTCCTAATAACAAAGTTCCATTAAAAAAAATTCTCAAACACATAGGTGTGAAACTCTACTCTACTTTTCATATAGTTCCTACCAACTGTTAAAGACAATTTTGCGGTATGAGTGACCTTATAATACGCCCTAATCATGCAATACCACGACCACGTCTGAAATGCAGAAGAAAGAAGAGTCAAGGAATACGGATGGCGTGCGAAGGAGGAATTAATGCACGTGGAAAGTAGAAATGAATTGGCACGATGTAATCTATGTACGGCAAGCGATGAAAATGACAATGCACTCTTTATATTTCTCACTCTCACTTTTTCTGCCGGTCAGGAAACGGAAATCAGTCGATCTTAACGTGATTATAATTGTGACGGGCCCATACAAGCATGGCCCCACTTCGAGTTTACTTGTACTTCCTGATACTTCCTTTTATTATATTACTCAAAATATTTAGAATAATGTATATTGTTCATTGACAGCTTCATAGTATAAGGACGACAGGCGATACAAGAGTGTTTTAGATTTATTAGACACATAATTAATTTTTTGTATTTAACCAAAGGGTGAAATTATACACATTAACCTTAATTCTAAGCTATTCATTGTATAATAAAGCATCTCAGATAATGATTAAGACGTCCCTCTAGTTAATCCTATCAAAATTCTCATGAAAGTCCATTAAGACTTTGGAGGAGCGGTCCACCACATAAGGTTTTTCATCAATACCTTCCAAGAGAAACTAGGATAAAAACTTGTTAAATCAACTAGGTTAGTATTAGACAATGGTTTCACCATTTTTCAATGGAGATTTCAATTATTAATCATTTTTTCAGAATGATGAGGTAATAAGGCAAATGCACCCATGATCATATAGAGTAGAATGTGAAAATCTCTCTTTAAATGATAACAATGATGATACATTTATGGGTGAGTATAACAATGTAGGAGGAAGGTATACGTAAAAGTAAAGAACAATTCAACACAAGAATTAAATGATTCTTTGATCGAAAGAACAAAAATATATTGGCTCATACCTCCAATTACCTGAAGTGGAAATAATGTCAAATACAGGACAAATATCATATCACTTTAGCATCAATACCAGATTGGTACCATAACAGAGAGTACCGGATGCACTTGATAAGGTACCCAATCTTTTGTGGTCTTCATAAATGAAAATTATAGGCCTTACATTGTGTCTAGAATACTCATATCCCTAGGCTATAGAAGATGTTGACAATCACTTCTCAACAATACCGGTATTGGATCAAACTGTACGTGCTAAATTTGTTGACAGGTACCAGAATAACCTGTTATACATGCTGCAGTTACCTGATTGTATATTAGTATTTA
This sequence comes from Picea engelmannii, assembly GCA_009831015.1. NCBI lineage: Eukaryota > Viridiplantae > Streptophyta > Pinopsida > Pinales > Pinaceae > Picea > Picea engelmannii. Next base: position 198,782 of record ML789029.1, read on the forward strand.
TAAATCTTATAATGTTGTCAAGAGAAGATATTTGTGAATTATGTTAATCTTTCTTAAGTATCACAATTGAAAACTAAAAACAACATGAGGGTATAGGAAGTTTTAAATTGCAGTGGAAATGATAAATAAATGGAACCAGGGTTGATAGTTGGGTGCCAAATTCTGTAGTTAAGGAATAATTACTATCTAAACAATATTTTGTTGTTGAAAGAAGGGAATTACTCTTTTGGACCCAAAACAAACCATTGATCCTGTTCAGAAGGATGCCTTCTCTGCTTTTGAAAATACCCTTCCTATATTATGTACACATGCAAAGGATATTTGTTGAAGAGATTACCTTCTCATAAGATTCCAAGGAAATTGAACAAACACTTGAGCATATATTGATAGTAACTTGCCTTGTACAAATTCGGGTTTGTTCTAAGGTGGTTGGTAGGCTGATATAGACTACAAACAATGACTATAATAGTGAATTATCAGCAGTAATTAAGTGTTTGTTAGTATCTCTAAGCTAGTTTAGTTAACTAGTTAAAGTTAGTAGGGTAATCAAGTAGAAAATAGTTTGGAGTTTGTGTTTGAATATACTTGTCAAAGAGTGAGGTTTGACTAGTTCCTTTCTAAGGGTAGTGGATTCAATTAGGACGTTTCCTTCAAGGCTACTAACAAGTGATTTTACACATAATCCAAGACGTGGAAATACCTAGGAGGAGTAGCACCTTAAGTCCTCCTAGGTTTGACATTAAGAAGTGAGGAAGCTAGGGTGTAGGCTCTTCTAGGCCCTAGCACCTCTTTCTTCTTGGATTTTTATGGATGAAAAGCACTTTTCACAATAACTAAGTATAAACCTCTAGAGAAGTATCACTTTAGGGCCCTAGGGTTTCACTAGTTACTAGATAAATTCAATAAAGCTAAGCAAATGAAAAGCAAGAAAGTTAGCACTTTCTGTTTCTTACTTCAAGAATTAATTAAAACATGAAATTTGATAATATTTTATGAGAAAGAAAACCATTACCATAACCATTTACAATGAAAAAGTAAAAATCTACTTACTTGCACTAAGAATAATCATGTAAAACCATGTAAGATTGCCACAAAACTTCATAAAATTTGTCTACGTGCCAAAAAACAAGCCTTAAAAGAGTAGTTCCCTCCTTATTTCAGTGAATAACCCTTAGTAGGGAGAAAATTTTAGACCTCCACTCTCCCAAGTGAGATTTATGATAAAATGAATGTCACTTTATGTTTATTTATACCAAAAATTGACCTTTAATTATGTTAGGTCAAAATATTAGGGCTAACCTGGACAGTTTTTTACAAAATTAAATTCTAAACAAAATAAAATAAAGTTTAATGTAAAGACCCTCCTAGGGGTGATGTCATGCCCTTCTAGGGTGATGTTGGACATCTGTCATGGAACATTGGGCTTAGGGAGTGAAACATTGGGCCTCCAAAGGTTAAAACCCTGCCCACATGTATCAATAACCTCAGGATGACCCCCATGGTGACAACCACTGCATGTAGAAACATCCAGGGTTGTATGGGTGACGTCCAAGGCCTCCAAAGGAAAACGTTAAAGTGGAAAAGGAACCGTCTCCTAGGTCTAGGTCCACTAAATTTCCTCCAAAGGAAACATCCTTCTTCTTCTTGGCAGAACCCCTTCATCTTCATCATGCCCCTTGGATGGGGTCTCAACATCCATCAAATGGGATTTGAGCCCTCATGAAGGTATGAGCTAGTCATCTCTCCATGTACTTGTTCACCGAGAAAGGTCCTGCAAAGACAACAAGTACGCCCTCCAGGGGTCCATAAGTCACAAGCATCATAATACGCAAATCACATCTAATAATTAAAATTCCCCCCTAAACCCAAACAAATGCTCAAAACGTTATGCAACTTCACAATTCTAGAGTTTGGAATGGTCTCAGGGTCTCATATTGGGCCATTCTCCCTTAAGTCAAGGTTGCTTCCCCAGTGGAGCTTGATCCAAATCATGCAAACGTATGAGGTGGTGAGGGGAAAAACTTTGGGCATGGGGTGCATGTGATAACAGGGAAATGTAACACTCACCTATGGGTTCCTTTGTTGAGGGTGAGTTGCACCTTGTCATGGATGAAAATGTTTCCAAGCCCATGGATTTCCATTTATTTTTGTCTTTTCTTTCTTCTTTTATCTTTCTTTCTTTATTATGCAAGGAAAGAGTTGATGGCCATCGCCCTAGCTTGGTGACCAACTAGTGGTAGTGTCACCACAAACATTTCACGGAAATGAGAAGGCTAGATCATGATGAGACCCCCTTTCTCTTGGCCATGCAACCAAGATCCACTACCCTGGCTTGGTGACCAATTGGGTGGTAGTGTCATACCACTACATGTTCATGGTCATGATAGGTCAGCTCATGATGAGACCTCCTATCCACCAAAAAATTCCTTGAATGTTTTATTCATATGTGGGTCCCCTTTTCTTACTCAGAAACGTTTCAATGCTTTCTTAGGGATCACTGGGAGAAGCATATTGAAGGTTTAAATTTGTCTCTTAACTTTTTTCGGCTACATTTCCCCTGGGCCTTTAGCCCCTTTTTCCCATGAGGTAAGGTACAACCCTTTCCAAGTGGAGCCTTCCCCAATGCCCAAAATTGTGGATAGATGGAGGGGATAAAGATGGAAAATGGTAAATATGGAGGGAACAAGCGATGACTCTTCATAGATACACTAGGTAACAACCCATTCTAAAAGGAAACTAACTTACTAGGGTACCATGTGACCTTCCCAGGTTTGGACAAGGAAAATAACATAAAGTCAAGAAAATGTTATGAAATCTGGAAAGATTCAATGTAACATGTTTAAATGTTTTAAAAATAAGAGTGATACATACCATGATATTCGGACTTATTACCTCATGGAGAAAGACTCATTTCCATTTTACAACCAAGCCGGTGTGATGAATATTGATGTTGTGGATATATGGACTGCACTGAAGAAAATAAGGGCCCTCCAAGGCCATTCTTAAGTCGTCTGGATCTCGACACTCCATGTCTAGGACCTGTGGGCCTTGATACATGATCTCCTTAGTTATCCATAGGCTAGGGGATAACATATGGCTACAACTCGGGGACATGTGCTCACCATAGAGCACATGAGAACCTCAACATCTCTAGTATGACCTCTGTCTGCTAAATATCAATAGAAGATATTAGTAATCACTAGGGTGGTGATATCTCTTTCTCTTGCCTTGACTCTCTCTACCTACTCTTCCCTTTTCTCTCTCTTTACCTTTCTATCTCCGAATCTTCCATGATTCTTGTTTACATCTCTAGGCTTTCTATTCAATATTTTAGCTTTCTATTCAATATTTTAGCTTTCTATTTCATATTTGAGGAGGCATTATTGCAGGCACTGCTCCACCTTCCCTTTTCAACCTTACCCTACACCATGAAGAGGAAGCCACCCAAACCACCACCTGGATCTAGTATTGTCAGAAGCTGGCATCCCTTACTCTTGATGCTTCCCTTTACTTTACCCAAACACCACTAGCATACATTTACATCACATACATCATTGAGTCAACAGTGTATCGTATAATAAAATCTCGACATATTTCTCTAGCGAGATGGGACCAACAAATGGATCAATTTAAGTGATTCAATCACTTAGAGGTATCTCATTGAAGTGTGAAGCATGCATCGTATAATAACAGATATGCGTATTTCCCAAGCGAGCTGGGAACAACGAATGGATCAATTTAAGTGATTCGATCAACTGATGGTGTATCATGCAAGTGCGAAGACTGCCTTGTATAGTAAAATATATATGTATTCCCTAGTGGTCGGACCAACAAAATGATAAATTGAACGATCGAAGTGCGAAGAATACATCTCGGTGCGAAGCATGCATCGTCACATAATATTTTGTGCATTTCTCTCTCTACGTTCTGGATTTCGTAGTGATGAATTTATGAGTAGATTCGATCTCTATAGTATCGAAAAGAATGCGTTGGATGGATTCCCATTGAGAAGGAAGGATGCTTTCAAAGGAAAAAGGCCATGGAGAGATACCGTCTGTGACCCATGGATCTCCACCAGGGAACCTTAATATACAAGAATAGTGGTTTTATGTTGAGTTTGCGCTACTTGGAATGGAATTTATGGCGAACCGAACATATAGTAGCTAAAGTACAGTCAACCGATACCCCAATAGTTTATTTATATAGTTGCAACGAGCAAAAACGGGTTGGGAAAATCCTATAGTTCTTTGGTATTTGGTGTTTGTTGGTTCAAGAGAATGCAATTCATTCTCAGAAGTGACGTCTAAGTGGAGATGGGGGGCTTATATAGATATCCTATCTTAGAATCTCCACTAATTGTATGATGGAAAAACCAAAGTGAAACCTAGGTACACCTCATTTCGGTGGTCCCGAAATCAATAGGGTAGTCTCGGGTTATCACTGAGAATTTCGAGATGAATTCTCCTATATTGTGAAAAGGTCGGAAGATTTGGCCAAAGAAGGTGAGAGCCCCACAGATTCATTCTGGTGGTTCGATCCTATAGAGTCAAACTCGAGTGTTTTGTTTTCATTCTGATAGCTTTGATGCTATAAAGGGGAACCACCCTCTAAGTCCTAGTTTTCCTCTCCCATTGGTCGAGCTAGTCCCTTCCTTAATTTCCAATAGCGTACAATTACAGTGATGGAAAGGTGAAAATAACCCTAAAAAGGGAGTGAAATAGAAACCTTGAAATATGATGCAAACAATCAGTCGATTGACTCAAACGGTGTACCTTTTGCATAATGGGTCAGCGAGTAAGCAGTAACAACAACTTAAGCCATTAGGTGTAGGTGGCGTTGTTGTTACCAGACCCGAAACCGACATAGGTGAACTATTTTATTCTACTAGGGCACTTAAGATAACTATGTCGGAGTTCGCTAAAATGACCCTATAACTTCGGGACAAGGGGTGCTCTTCCATCTATGCATTAGGAGAGCGACACATACTAGAGGGTACTGACTATTTATTAAAAACACAGGACTCTGCTAAGTGGAAACACAATGTATAGAGTCTGACATATGCTCGGTACTGGACTAAGTAGAGCTTCGAATGGAAGATCCAGTCAACTAGGTAGTAACTATAACTGTCCCAAGGTAGCGAAATCGCTTGTCACATGGACTCAGTGAAATTGAATTATTCATTCAGATGCAGAGTACTAGTGGCTAGACGGTCAGACCCCATGCACTTGACTAGAACTTCACAGTGATAACCATATTAAAATGTATTGGATAGGTGGGAGACGGTGACACACAATGTCTAACCAATCCTTAAATACCACTCTTTCTCATAAGCGATGCTGCCAGGAAATGCCAATCTTACCATAAACCACCTTTCAAGTGTCTGTTCCTCAATCCATTAAATATGGCCAATGTGGCCAATAGGCTCTGGGTCTCAGTAAAGAGAAAGCTGGAGATCAGGTTCGAGAAGAAGAACATCTACTAATAATCTTGAAAACCATATCAATGGCTCTTATAACGCATTCTATCACCATTTCTAATTCACCCTTGACTCGTTATTACCCTATGACTCGTCCATAATACATTCTATTACTCATTCATCATACGTTTAACTTGCCAAGAAGGAAAAGAGTATACCGAAAGAATAATTCATTATCATGTTCCTGCCATTTCCTACCATTGAGTGTTGATCAATATAATACTATATCACCACCAGGCAGGATAATCCAATTTCAGTGAACTTGTTCAAATGATTGGTTGCCTTATCACACCGTAAGAGCAAGCGGGTAAGTGTAGAAATTTTATAGAGCTTAAAGGTCAAGTTAGAAGTTACATGCTATCAAGAGTGAATAATATTCTATCTGGTGAATCTCTAGTCGAATTACCCTGACTTTCCCTCATAGGAGGGTCGTAGTTAAGGGAGACTGTAGCTCAATGCTTTTTAGAGTCAAAGAGAAAACTGAGAAGCGGGTTCAATATGCATGCGTATCTTTCAAATTGCAAAAATCGTGTCAATGGTGGTTCCCTTTGAGCACGTTCTATCGCTACTTCCATTCAACCTTTGACTCGTGTGTGTCTATCATCAAAGCTCTTGCTCCGACTTCTCAAATAAGAAAATAGATATGTTATTTCAGTCTTCACCTGAGTCTACCTCATCTGAGTCAGTTTGAAAGAAAGGGTCCTGACTTACTTGAGTTTATCTAAAAAAAGGTCCTTTAGGCCCTTTCCTTAAATAGGCCCTTTCCTAAAAGTACAATAGCTATATAGAGGTAATATTTATATCGAAACAATCAATCACTAAGTAAGTCAATTAGTAACTGAGTGTTGTAGGTAGGTGGTCTCCTCTCCTTACCCTCGACTATGGAGCTATGGAGGTTATTGATTAGAAATTCTATTTCATTCACTCAAAAGAGGATTTATTACTTAGGGTTGGTTTAAATACACTATCATTTGAAAGAGGAAGATTGGTGGAAGTACGGGATCCTATAAAAATATATGAGATGAGTCAATCAATAAATCAATCAGGCTTTATTTGTCAAGGTCTCTATCTCTAACAACTAATATGCCTTACGCTCATGAATGTTCGCATAAAATAACATAAATGAAGGAAGATTAAGAAAAGGAAGCATAAGTGAATGTCGAAAGCCTTATAAATTTCCCTTATAACTCGTTATATCACCATTTCCATCCCACCATTTAATCATGGCTCATCCATCCATAATACAATCTTATACAATATTTGACTCATGCTCTTACTTTTCAATAAATAAAAAGAGTTCTAAACACTATGCTCCCATACTCGTATTAGAGAATGCCATACTAATGACCTGGCTTAATATAAATTGGTTGCTTTCTCACAATGAGTATATAGAACCAATTTCAAGACCAAGTTCAAAGTCAAATTAGAAAGAGGTCAAGTGCTATCAAGAACACACCTTCTTATATCTGGTGAATCTCTGAATTACCTCAACTTCTCTCCATAAGAAGGAATGATACCAACCCCACTCTATTCAAGTTCAAGTCATAATAATTTGGTTATAAAAGAGAACGTAACCAATCAAGTCATAAGGAAGGAAGGTTGGGTTGAAGGAGAACGTAACCAATCAAGTCATATGGGTTGGGTTCCAGGAACAGATATCACCAATATTGAAAAGAGTCTCAATGGTGGTTCCCTTTAAGAACGTTATATCGACGTTTCCACTCGACCTTCGACTCATATACTTCATCGAGGTCAATACAAACAACTTTCAATAATAAAATAGATATATAACTCTACCTTTGCGGGCTATGCATATGTATATGAAACTATTGCTTGAACCACTGATCCTGCTATAGGAAATGCTCCAACCACTCAGTAAACTAAACCCATTGTCTTTGCACTTGGAGGTTTTGCAACTACTCACTTTGGAATGGGGTGAAGGGGATCTAGGACTGGTTCAAATGCAAGGTTAACAACTTTCACTTTTGTCTCTACCTCTATTGTATTGTTTCGGATCCATTATTCATTGGAGATCCAATTCTGGACACAGATCAAGATCCAGTTCCCATGAACCGAGTTTATGCACCAGAGATAGAGGTAGGCACATAGGCAGGGGGAGCAGGGATGGGGGAAGATTCATAACAACCACTAGAAAATCCAGTTCCATCTTCTCCACCACCATCATCTCGTCATGTATCGGTGAATATATAAAATATTCACTTAGACCTACTTGCTTGAATGAAGAGAGAGAAAGGGATAACTTTGTTCGGTTGGCCAGTTTTAATCCTTCCATTAAAGAGGTTGAGTATGTTCTGGTCCTAGGTAAAGGCCTATGTTCCCTATAAGCACTAGCCCTATTAATCTGGGTACTTCGTAGCTTTTCTAAGGTTTACTATAGTGAAGGTGCATTGTCTGTGGAGTCCTACCTTTCCTTCCACTGTTTCTCCCTCCTTTCCAGATGGAGAGACTATATATCCATCCAAGGCACCGGGGGATATAACATCTTGCAAAGTATATATTCTAAGGGAATGGCAGAAGATGGAAAAGGTTTAATAATAAAGCATACCCAAAGCATAAACAACTCTTTTATATTTGCATACAAACTACTATCATTAGCTACTACTATATCGTTGAACACCCTAGAAGCTGGGCTAATATACTATTTCCTATAAGTAATCCCTATATATAGGAAATGCCCTCTTTTTAGTTATGAAACAAGTAGCATTCAATTCATAGGTTTCATTAACAATAATTTTAGGCTTTCTTTCAGTTTCATCTTTGGTCCACAAGGTCCACCTATGGCTTGAAAACCGTAAGGGATGCTTAGTGAGATGGTGATAGTACAAGCTCACTTACAGGAGGAAAGGGCGGAACACCATCTTATGTATGAATCAATCTAGGCTACTACTGATGGTAGTTCTTAAACTCCTTCCTTTTCCATGAAGCCAACTGGCCTTGATACTGGCTTAGATGCTGCTACCTTTGCCTCTAGTGATGGTGCTGGTATTGGTGCCTTTGGTGGTGCTCTTTCCTTTATCTCTACGGGATACATTGATGGACCAACCTATTCTTTTGTTATGGATGCTTCATTGACTGGATATACTGGTACACTTGTACCTGCACCTGCCTCCTATGATACTACTGTAGGCTATGGTTATGTAGAATATACTTATGCTATCATTGCTACGTTCTTTTCTACTTATGCCTTTGCTCGGTCCCAACCTATGCCTAGTAGTGTTTTTATCTCTGCTACTATATATGCTACTGATGGTAGTAGATCAACAGAGTAGATAGAAGAATCCACTACTTAACATGTACCTAGATATGGGTATGCTATTGGTACTTCCTATATATGTTGCTATGCATCTAGTTATGGCTATGGGTATGTGTTAGGGTCCTAAACCACACATAGGTAGAAAAATATATTCAGATGTGATAAAGGTCAATATTAATAAGGCCTTTCAATAAAATAGAATAAGGAGGATTTAAGAAGACCTAATAGAAGCTTCCGCTTCTAGAAGGATCTTCCTCTAGATGCTTCTTTTTAGTATAAATAGGAGTCGAGGGTATGAGAACCCTAGCTTGGATATTATTGTAATAGAGCTCTGCTCAACTGGAGGTTTCCCCCTCGAAGAGGCCCATGAACATTGCTTTCAAATTCAAAGTGCTATTTCTGTTATTATTCTCTTATCATTTCAGTGCTATTGTCGTGAATGTTATAGTTATATTGTTGTTATTCTTCCATTTCTAGCATTTTATTTCTCTTATGCATACATTTTAGATCTAGTATATTACAAGTGGTATCAGAGCACTTTTCTCAGTAGAAAGTGTGGGTTAATTTTTTTTTTCAGGGTAGAGACGTATTCCGGCATCTTTAAGCCACAAAGATCTGTCGTTATGCGCATAAATCCATGGTTGAGGGATTCATACATGCAGGAAATACAAGTGGTACTTAAGAGCACATCTGTTGGCCACCCTTGTAACCCCTATTGGTACGCCTTCGAGTGGTAGTGCATCGGACAACACCTGTGTACAGATCGACCTAGATTACCTGAAGCCCTCTTTAGATAAACCGATCGGCCGCCTGACTTCTATAGTGTCACCGAGAACAACACTTGGGAAGATACTATATAGTACCTAGGTAGTCAGGTAGTACGACTAAGGGTACGGTCTATCCTCCTTAGTTAGTGCCCTAAGATATTGGGCCTAGTACTACTGTTGCACCCCGCACGTATATCAGAGAGCTATAACACAGGGAAAACCCTTGTCTGTAGAACCCTTGAATACCTAACCCTTGGGGATAGAAACATAAAAAAATTAAAATAGACAAGATCTATTACAGTGTAACTGTGTTCGGGTTGGCAAGTAAATACACATTTCTTTCTGGTTAAGCATTTGGGCTTTTCCTCTCTGTAGTATTCTTCATATCGGAGTATGACTCTGCAGGTGTAAAAAGTGTCTGGAATTTTTTTCACCATTATTTGAGACCTATTCCATTGGATTCATCTCTTCTCCCTTATCACATTCATCCATATCATTTTTTGGCAAAAATTTTTACCCCGCCCACCCCTTTTCAGTTCCCCCATCCTCATGGCCCATACCTGTAGCCAAGACTTGGAAGCTCGCTTCAACACCTTTCAATCTGGTCTCATCGAAACCCAACAAGAAGTGAAACAACTTAGTGCCAATGTTGTTTCCATCAATACAACCATGCAGTCCTCAATGGAGGAAATCAAACAAGACCTCACCACCCAGCTTGAATCAATATTTTCGGCACTCTGCACCAAACTGCATATCCCTACAGATAACCCTTCCTCTTCCTAACCTCCACATACTGAAGGTGACCATTCCTCTCATTCCCATAACTTTCAGAACCATCACTTTCAACATGACCTATGCCTTCTGTGGGTGGATGTGACCAAATTTGATGGCTCGGACCCCACTGGTTGGGTAACCAAAATGGAACATTATTTCTCTTTATACAACATTACAGATGACTTTGACAGACTTCGGTATGGTATTCTCCATCTAGATCAAGAACGGTGGCAATGGAGAAAAACTTCTTGTCAAGAGTATATTTCTTGGACACACTTTGTTGCAGAGCTTTATGAACACTTTGACACTGACACCAACCATTTGGGTCATTTAACAAAGTTGAAACAATTAGGAACAATGGAAGACTTTATAACTACCTTTGAGCGCCTAGGTTTTAGAACAGAGGGCATGTCTGATGCCTTTTTTCGAGAGTGTTTTATTAGCGGCCTCAAGGATGAGATTCGGGCCCATGTCCTCATGGTTTGGCCTCAGATTTGGGTGGAGGCTACTAAAAGAGCTAAATAAGCACAACAGGTTGTATCTTCTCAAAACCGAAAAACCCTCCTTTATCCTTTGCCCTAAACCAGTAAATCCCACTACTCCCTCTGCTCCACTAAAGATCCAAAAATTGACCAGGGATGAAATGGATGAATGCCAACTCAAAGGCCTTTGTTATAATTGTGATGACAAATATTTCCCAGGCCACAAGTGTAAAGAACAAAATCTTTTTATGGCCATCTCCGAGGATATTTCGGAAGAGGATGTAGAAACTCCCCTTGTGTCTCAATCACCTAAATCCACTGACATAACCCCTCCCTCAGACCCTCCCGAGGTAGAACCAGTCATTTCCCTCAATTCTCTCACTGACTTCTTCGCTCCCCAAACCCTCAAGCTAATCGGTTACATCAAGCATCGGAAGGTCATCATTCCGATTGATAGTGGCAGCACCCATAATTTTATTCATCGCCGCATTGCCCAAGAAACTCATTGCTACATCCATGCCATCAATAATTTCCAAATTATGATTTCCAATGGTGGTTCGATGAAATGTGGAGGGAGTTGTGAAAATGTGCGTCTCCAAATTGGTGACTACCACCTGAAATCTCATATTTTTGCTATCGACATGGGAGGTTGTGACATTGTGTTGGGTGCAGACTGGCTAAGGACTTCCGGTTCCATTATCATGGATTTTAAAGACTTAACCATGCAATTCGACCAGGAGGGCCACCAATATAAGTTCCAAGGCATCACTGTCAGTTCACATGAGATCATTAGTTCCCATCGCATGGAAAAGCTACTCAAAAAAGGTCATTCTGGTGTTATTGCCCAACTCCATGGCACATGCCATACAAGCAACAGAGACACCCTCGGTCCTGCAAGACCTCCAAGCCATCCTTTATAAACATCAATTAGTATTTTCCACTCCCCAAGGACTCCCTCCTTCCCGTGGTGTTCATGGTCATTCCATTCCCCTTGTACTCGGAAGCCTTCCTCCCAATATCCGTCCGTATCGTCACCCCTTTTTCCAAAAAAATGAAATTGAGAAAATGGTACAGGAACTCCTTAATGCAGGCGTTATCCTCCCTAGTACGAGCCCCTACTCTTCTCCTATGGTCATGGTCCTGAAGAAAGAAGGTTCTTGGTGAATGTGTCCTGACTTTCGTGCCCTCAACAAACTTACCATCAAAGACAAATTCCCCATTCCTGTCATTGATGACCTCCTGGATGAATTGAGTGGCACCCAATTCTTCACTAAACTGGATCTTCATTCGGGCTACCACCAGATACGTATGAAAGAGGCAGACATTCCCAAGACTGCCTTTAGAACTCATTAGGGCCACTATGAGTTTTTGGTCATGCCCTTTGGCTTGTGTAATTCCCCCTCCACCTTCCAAAGCCTCATGAATAATGTCTTTCATCCTTTTCTTCTCCATTTTGTCTTAGTTTTCTTTGATGATATCCTCATATATAGCAAAACCTGGACAGACCATCTTTCTCATGTGGATCGAGTTCTCCATCTACTCTCTCAGCACCAATTTTTCCTGAAACAGCCTAAATGTGCTTTTCGCGCCTCAGAAGTAGAATACTTGGGTCATCTGGTTGGCAAGGATGGCGTCAGGGTGGATCCTAAAAATATTGAAGCTATGCAAGACTGGCCTCACCCAAAGACTCTTAAGATCTTGTGTGGATTTCTGTGCTTAAAAGGGTATTATCGCAAGTTTGTTAAGAATTATGGGAAGATTTCAACACCTCTCACTGCTCTCCTAAAAAAGAACTCTTTCACTTGGACTCCAGCCGCTGCTCAAGCTTATCAAACCTTGAAGATGGCCATGTGCACCACTCCAGTCCTCTCCCTTCCCGATTATGTCCTTATGCAAGAGGGTCGACCTTTGGCCTTTACCAACAAGCAACTATCTGAAAGAAATATGGGCAAATCCAGCTATGAAAAGGAAATGTTGGTTGTTTTGCATGCCATTGATCTGTGGCACCCTTATCTATTGGGGCAACGTTTCCAAATTAATACAGACCATCAAAGCCTCAAATTTTTTATGGAACAATGCATTTCCTCCCCAGAACAACAAAAATGGGTGACTAAGCTCTTTGGATATGATTATGAGATCATTTACAAGAAAGGCAAAGACAATGTGGTTGTGGATGCACTTTCCCGCAAATATGAAGATGAAGGATCCGTTTTTTCTCTTTCATTCATTGTACTAGATTGGCTCCAAGCCGTTCGCAAGGAATGGCTACAAGATCCCAAAAGTTTGTAGTTGATCCAACAATTGCAATCCAATGCTCCAGCTTCCCCAGGGTACTCTTGGCTCCATGATGAACTTCGATACAAAGGTCGTTTGTATTTAAGTAAACAATCAAAGCTTAAATCCACGGTACTTTATGAGATTCATGCTACACCCACAACAGGGCACTCTTGGTTCACCAAAACCTATGACAAGGTCAAATGTTCCTTTTTCTGGGATGGTATGAAATAGGACATTCGTAATTTTGTCGCTGAATGTGATGTGTGTCAATGCAACAAGGGAGAAACAATCAAATCTCTGGGCACACTACAACCGCTCCTGATTCCACCTGCTATTTGGAAGGATATCTCTATGGATTTTAGTACCAGCTTACCCAAATTGGGAAATAAATCAATCATCATGGTGGTTGTTGGTCGCCTTTCCAAGTATGCTCATTTCTGCGCCCTTCAACACCTATTTACAGCATCCACGATGGCTCAAATTTTCATGGATCAGGTCTTCAAGCTTCATGGCATGTCACACTCTATTGTTTCTGATCGTGACCCAAATTTCACAAGCAATTTTTGGCAAGAACTGTTCAATATACAAGGCACTGAATTGCATCTCATTATAGCTTATCATCCCCAGATTGATGGCCAAACAGAATTTGTCAAGAAGTGTTTGGAAACATATTTGAGGTCTTTTGCCTCGGAAAAGAAAAATTAGTGGGCTCAATGGTTACCCCTAGTTGAATGGTGGTACAACACTTCATACCATACAACTACATGCATGACTCCTTTTGAAGCGGTATATGGACATAAGCCACCTTCAGTTCTCTCATACTTACCGGGTGCCTCGAACGTCCATGCAGTTGACCTAACACTTACAACTCGAGAGGACATTCTCCGTACCCTCAAAAAGAATTTGGTCATGGCACAGAATCGCATGAAGCAACAAGTAGATCAAGGTCGCTCTGAACGTCAATTTGCAGAAGGGGATCAAGTGTTTCTTCGACTACAACCTTACAAGCAAACTTCCCTCAAGGCCGAGTATTGTTAGAAGCTAGTGCCCAAATTTTATGGTCCTTATACCATTCTCAAGCATGTGGGACAAGTAGCCTATTAGTTAGCTTTTCCCAGCCATTCGAAGCTGCATCATGTTTTTCATGTTTCATGCTTAAAGAAGGTGATTGGAGCTAAGTTCCAAATTCAAACCAACCTTCCAGAGTTAGCTGAAGAAGGATCCATTTGGCTACATCCAGAAGCAGGTTTGGACCAACGTGAGCATCACCTATGTCAGAGAACCATCAAGGAAGTTCTAGTCCAGTGGAAAGATACAACTCCAACAGATGCCACTTGGGAGCCAACTACCATTCTGCAACAATTTCCTCATCTCAAGCCTTGAGGAAAATGTTGTTTTTAAGGGGGTGGACATGTTAGGGTCCTAACCCGCACATACGTAGAACAATATATTAGGATGTAATAAAGGTCAATATTAATAAGGACTTTCAACAAAATAGAATAAGGCGGATGTAAGAAGACCTAATAGAAGCTTCCGCTTCTAGAAGGATCTTCCTCTAGATGCTTCTTTTTAGTATAAATAGGAGTCGAGGGTATGAGAACCCTATCTTGGATATTATTGTAATAGAGCTCTGCTCAACTAGAGGTTGCCCCCTCGAAGAGGTCCATGAACATTTCTTTCAGATTCAAAGTGTTATTTCTGTTATTATTCTCTTATCATTTCAGTGCTATTGTGGTGAATGTTCTGGTTATATTGTTGTTATTCTGCCATTTCTAGCATTTTATTTATGTTCTACATACATTTTATATTTGGTATATTACAATATGGATATGCTACTGGATTTTCTCCTGGTGCTATCTTAGCTGGCTCAAGGGCTTAATCTACAGATGCCTTTATATACAATGCTTCCTTTTCCCTAGGTGCATCTGGTTATACTAATGGATATGCTCAAAAAGGTAAATCAATAGCTTCATAAACTACAGAATAAAGATTCTAATCAATAGAATCAATAGACTCTAGTGATGCACCTACCCTTGCTTCCTCTACTCTTGCCTACGCTTTTGTCTACACTATAGGTGGTTCCTAGTACCGGTGTTGAAACGACTGCTTCATCGACTGGATCATCTGGATCTTAGGACCTACAACTAGAGGCTCACTTGAATAGATGCCTGCAACACTACCAGATGCCACGAAAAGTTCCCTTTTCCTCGAGGTTCTACCCATACCTACTACTTTCGAAAAGTGTCATCTTCCCGGCTTCTCTCCAAACTCAGGGAGGGGAATGGAACTTACACAAACAAAATCTGCACTGACGATAGCCAGCCATGCAACACCTATGTGAGAACAACCAATGCGTAGCCCGATCTGTTTCACTCTTTTTCCGTGGTTTCATCTCATCATGCGGGTGACATTATTCTCTCTAATGAATAAGAAAGGGCTTGGTTCTTCCCCCTCTCCTAGACCGACACATTAGATTGGAGGGAGAGTGATCCCTTTTTCTCGACCGGGAGAGCATAACACTTTGATGCACTAAGAATTCTATGGCTAATCCCACTCTCAACTGTATTACTATTTTAGCTTAATCAAAAGTAAGAAGAAACCCTTAAATTTAGATTAATTTAAACCCCCTTGAAAGAAAATAAAAGGGATATGTGAAAAGGGGGATAGAGATAGATCTCTTAGGGGCAGGTGAGTTATAGCCACCTAATCCATCAGGCAGTGGGAAAGCTTTGGGGCGTTGGAGAAGCATTACCCCTATGAAGTCCACATGTTCCAAGTAGGGTTTGGTCGACAACAACAAGAACGAGTATAGTCGGCTAGAACGACGAGTAGAGTGAGTATGCTTTAACTAAGAGTCGCATCAAGATGTCTCTCTATTATATGAGCCAATAGGGTGATTCACGGAGCTATAGATGATTCCCACTATTCATCCTCCACATCCGATGAGCCCTTATATATATCCCCTTGTACCGACTCTGCATCTGAAGGGGTGATTACTGTTTGTTGTTCCCACGAGCGAGATTTCATATCTTCTCCACAATTCTAGTATATGGGTAATTACAATAGGATTAAGTCCAATGTGCTTCCTCCCCGAAGCCTTATTTGAAACAAAGAATATAGTACATAAGGAAGGTAAGATAAACCCTCTTAGCTCTACACTATTGGATGGAAAGAAGATGAGCAAGCTTATTCTTTCCCTAACCGGTCGAATGAGTAAGGGCCTCACACTACACTATAGCGAGCCACAACACATTCATTCCTGCCTCCCTATACATTTTCTCTCTCTATGACTGAAGGAAGAAATCAATCAGTGTGGGTGGGGTGGTAAACGATTCTCTATTCATTGTGTAGTTGCGAGGCCTATTTTCTCTCTAGCAGCCACGATGATGAGATTGAATATTTGATCAAATCGATTACTGTTAAATTGATTTGATGATTGCAATATGTGTTTTATGGCCTACTGTCATTTCTTGTGTTTGTTTTGGGCTATTGCAATTGTAGTTCGAAAACTGTGTCCATTATATATGTCATCATGTGGAGACGATTATAAGGAAAAAGAAAAAACCACTTTTCTTGTTATATATTTTCTTCCTATTTCGACTTGGAGTGGGCTAACTCCCGAGCAATCTTCTTTCCCCAGTTATTTTTCTAGCAGGTTCTCCTCCTGTCTGGTTTTAAATTTCCAGCCAATCCAGAACTTTGATCATTTTTTTGAGCATCTAGGTTGGTTTAAAATGGGGAAAAACTCTTGAGGTAAGGTTCTGAAATGCATGGAACTTTGATCCATGAAAAACTCAGACTACCCTTGAAAATCTAACCGAATTCAGACCCATTTTTTTGCCTGAAAAATAGAATTCGAGAGAAGATTGCTCCAAAATTAACCTACTCCATTTCAACCTTACACCTGCTTTCATATATGGTATGATAAAACTCGCCATTGTTCGTCATCTTCACAATAGATGCGGATCTAATCCCTACGTCCTGTAGATTGCTTGTCCATCATAAAATATTTGATTTAACATTCGAATATGAAGTTATTTGGAACTTCTTTGTGGCTTGACATCAATTAACGAAAGATAGCATAATCACTAAAGGCCTATAGGTATGTAGTTTATAACATTAAACCAACGTTGATGTCAGAGTATCACAGAAACATATGGGATAGTTTTAGTAGTTTAAATTTTATATATTTAGTTATTTTTCTAGTATATTTTCCAATTAATTTTATTTAAAATATAGTTATAAATTGTTGGAACTGCAGATTTGAGTGATTGAGTTTGTATAATCCTAGTATTCTAAGGTTTCATAATCAGAATGCCCCAAAGTTTATACATTGCAATCCATTTATACATTCAAAAATGCGATTTAACCAATAGAAAATTGCTAATGCCAGTGTCGGACAGAAACATATGGAATAATTTTTTTTACAATTTTTATTTTAACTCAATCTACATAATAGTCTATAATATTAAAGCCTTAGTTTAAACTATTTATTTTTGGGTATATTTTACATTCAATTTTATTCAAAATTTAGCCAGAAATTGTTGGAACTGCAAATTTGAGTGTTTAAGTTTGTATAGTCCTAGTGCACCAAGATTTCATATGCTAAATCCATTTATACATTTAAAAATGCAATTTAACCAATAGAAAAATGTGATTTCAATCAAATTTAATTAGGAAGATTTCAATGAAAATATCAAAAAACAAAACGTTTAAACAATACTTAAAAATGAAAATACCAAAAAAAAAAAAAAAAACGTTTAAATAATACTTAATGAAGGTTTTCAATTTCAAAAAAGCCACAGAACACCTCTACCATAATTGATAAAAAATGATTTAAATATTTAAAAAAATTGCAAACATTAATAACACAATAACACATAGTTAAACTTTGGAAAACTTCTATAAATTTAAGTTCAACCAATGAACTAATTTGCAATCAACCGCATATAGATTGCTATATACCCATAGTTAAACATAGTTAAACTTTCTATATACCCATAGTATAACACATAGTTAAACTTTGGAAAACATTAATAACACAATAACACAATAAGAAGGTGTCTTGCAAGTGCATCTGGTGCGCATATTAGACCAGAAGAGAAAACAGATTCAGAATCAAGCCATAGGGCTTGTAAAGGTCCAGTGGACCTGGTACTATCCCGAGGACGCAACATGGGAGCATGAGGATGCTATGCGGGAAAAATACCCGCATCTTTTTTTTGAAGATTTTGGAAATCTTGCTCGTGTTGTGTAAATAGTTGCACTGAGGAAAGTGTAAAAATAAGGGGACAGGATTGTAATACCTCAAGGACGTGCCCCAATTATATTATGAATTGTAATCATATTTATGAATTGTAATCATTTTTTGTAGGTTGGTGAGCCAAGTGTATATAAGCAGGTGGGCATATGTGTTTATTAGGATAGAGAGTCTAAGTGTTAAAGGCCAGGAGCCTGATTTTGTATATGTAATTATGCAGATCACTAATAAAATATAAACATCATTGTGTTCAAAATGACCACAAAGAAAGAGTAATGGGGGACTAAGCTTCCACAAGGTTGGGTAAGGGAGGAGGCTAAGTGTGTGGGTCTAGGGGCTAAGCTAGGGGGCTTACCTCTAAAGGGGATAATAATTTATTATTATTTCCTAAAAGGCTAAGGTGGTCAATTGACCAAGTGTTGTCCTAAGTTTCTGGAAAATGAGCGTATGAAAAATGGAGTGCATGAAGCTCCAGGAAGAGACATGTCAACCTGGGTGCATGTAGTTAAAGCTGAAGAAGTCAGCCATGTCGGGGGTTCGCTCTTGCATTCTCCCATCCTTCGCCTGGGTTCGCTTCCCATTCTTCCAATCACCGCGTGGGTTCGTTGGTCATTCTTCCATCTAGAGTCTGAACCCATTTTGCCTATGCAATCGACCTCTGCGTTGTTTCCTAGTCATGAACCCTGTGAGAACCCATGGGAAAACCGACGGACTGAGCCGCATCTTCCGTGAAGCTCGAGCATCCCGTATATATATGTTCCATGTGTGTGTCGTAATGATTGGTTGTTGCGGCCATGCAGTTCCTCGACTGAGGGTGGATTGCTGCCATCGACTGTTTCTTACTGAGTCGTGTTGCGTCTTAGTGTGGACGGTTGTCATTTTTGGACGTCCATACCCAATTTTTGGTTGCTACTTTCATCTCTGTGTGAATGAGTGTTGAACTGTTGTTGTTGTCCTCACCTGGCTGGAGCTGAGTCGAGGAGTGTGCTGAAGAAGCGGGTTGTCAGGCCCGTGGTAGAAGACAAAGGTTTTCAGGCCTGTGAGTATCTCTCTCCAGGTGAGAGAGTCTGCTAGGAAGTGATTTTCTCCTAGAGAGAGTCCAAAACCAGCTACAAAACTTTGAGAATTCTTGATCCGGCCTGTTGCCAAGACCCAGAGAGGGAGGTGAAGCACTGATGGACTGTGCTTGTGAAGGTGTATACTCCTGGTTGGAACAGACATGTGGGGAATGAAAGTCCATGAGTAGTGGGCATAAGAAGACTTCTAGAGAGAATCCTTCTGGTTGCACTGTGCAGTTTTCCTGTAACCTCAGCCTAGTCTAGGAATCCCTTGCCTTGGGTGGAGCTTAGTCCCAGCTCAGGGGTGACCCACTACTGAGCGTGATGAGCAGTGTGGTCTAAGGCTGGGAGGTTCATGGAAGGTCTACACGTAGTTGGTGGAGTTACTACAATTTCAAAGATAAGTATCATTATGTGTTTAATTTCAATTAAAATGCATCTCTGTGATGCTTGTAATATTATCATGTATTCCATTGCAATGATATTTATTGTTAATTTTGTTTAAGTCTGTATGATGGCAACAACTCTATGTTAAATGAGTTAATTTGATTTAATATGCATGTTATATATAAATTTATGGGAATGTTCTGCGTAGTAGCGTTTCTCGACAGTGGGGTTGATGGTCGGGGACGTTACAAATTGGTATAAGATCTTTAAAGGCTAATTTAAGGTTGTGTTAGTGGCATTGCTTGTCCTGTTGGTGGTTGTGGCCATTATATATGTCATCATGTGGAGACAGTTAAAAGGAAAGAGAAAAAAACATTTTTTCTGTGATATATTCTTTTTCTGTTTCTGCTTGGAGTAGACTAACTTTGGAGCAATCTTCTTTCCTGAGTTATTTTTCCAGTGGGTTTTCTGATAGCATGCTTTTAAATTTTTGGCCAATCCAAAACTCTGATCAATTTTCTGAGCATCTAGATTGTTTTAAAATGGGACAAAACTCTTGGAGTAAGGTTCTGAAATGCATAGAACTTTGATCCATACTAAATTCAGACTACCCCTAAAAATTTGACAGGATTCAGGCCCTTTTTTTTGCCTGAAAAGCGGAATTCGAAAGAGAAGATTGCTCCCAAATTAACCTACTCCATTTTGACCTTACACTTGCTTTCATAATTGGTATTATAATACTCGATACAAAATTTATTGTAGATTCCATTGATCCATGGTGTACCATCGCCAGTGTTCGTCATCTTCACAATAGATGCAGAGCTAATCCCTGTGTCTTGTAGATTGTTTGTCCATCATAAAATATTTGATTTAACATTCGAATATGAATATGAAGTTCTTTGAAACTTCTTTGTGGCTTGAGATCAATTAATGAAAGATAATATACTCGCTAAAAACCAAGAGGTATGTAGTTTAGAAAATTAAACCAATGCTGATGTGAGAGTATGACATAAACATATGGAATAGTTTCAGTGGTTTAAACTTTATATTTTTGGTTAAATTTTTAGTATATTTTTGAATTAATTTTATTTAAAATTTAGCGAAAAATTGTTGGAACTGTAAATTTGAGTGATTGAATTTGTATAATATAGTGCACCAAGATTTCATATGCTAAATCCATTTATACATTTAAAAATGTAATTTAACCAATAGAAAATTGTCATTTCAATCAAATTTATATAGGGAAATTTCAATAAAAATACTAAAAAACAAAATGTTTAAATAATACTTAAAGAATGTTTTCAATTTCAAAAGAAGCCACAAACCACCTATGCCATAACAACCAAGTTAAATTGATAAAAAATATTTAAAAAAATTGCAAACAGTAATAACACAATAACACATTGTTAAATTTTGGAAAACTTCTATAAATTTAAGTTCAACCACTGAACTAATTTGCAATCAGCTGCATATCTATTGCTATATAACTTTAAGTTCAACAACTGAACTAATTTGCAATCAGCTGCATATCGATTTCTATATACCCTACCGCTGTATGTATAATAATGGTGGTTATAATTGGGTTGCAGTAAAACATATTGTATAATGTAATGTTTAGTTGTCAGTTTATGTTCAAAAATATAAAGTAGAGTATAATGTTTTCATAGGTGCATGTTTGAAAATATAACATAGAGCGGTATGTTCTCGGTTTTGATCGTAATTTTCATGATAGTTATTGGCCTTTTAGATGAACTATGTCGTGTAAGTTCTAAACAAGTGAACCAGATACATAATTAATTTTGTTGTTTGTGATTTCGAAATTAAATTGTGAGGAGGTTTCTTCTTCACATTTAAAAAATAAAATAACAATCACTCAATCCAAATGAAATTATCAATGCACTCAAAAACAATTTCATATGCAAAAGCTCATAACCAATGTTCTAATGCAACTTTTAAAAGAATTATAAAATACCAACTAAAAAGTATCATGCAATGTAATTTATTCTTTGACTTATTTTATAGTGTAAATGAAAACTAAGAGTGAAAACCACAATTATATTATTATATTAGATAATGTGATGCACTAGAGTTTTGGCAAAGTCACTATTCATAATCCATGACCAATGCAAAAAACATTTGAAAATGACAAATTCTATGCGAGGATTCTAAATCCACTTGATGAACCAAATAGGACAAGAATCACATGGCCATATACACATAGGCTAGGTAAATATGCCTTGCAACCTCCCCATGATAAGATATAGCTAGATCTGAACACAATCTATTGAAAATTTCCAAAAAAAAAACACTTATGGGATTCGGTTGCAGGATTTTTCTTGGAAATAGGTGACCAAATCAACTTTATTACGGGTTGTCAGTATTTAACATGTGACTAGAAGGCCTATATGTGGGTTTCATAAAGGAAATCCATGACTGACCATCATTGTTATAAGGGATATAAGTGAGCACAATGTATTTTAAGGAAAAACCCATAAACTCAAGTCAGATTTGAGGGGATTCAGACTTGCATGCTCTCAAGATCAATCAAAACATAGTAAAGTGTGTACGACACCTCACAAGGATGAAAAAATATCAAGGAAACTCCTTGAAAATTAAGGGGAAAAAACCAAGTTCTTCCCTATTGGAGTCACTAATTATGTTGTAGATAAATTCATCTACAGATAGACAATCCCTCTCACTAACCTTATTATAGACAAACATAGACTCTACGATAGAGCACTATGGATTCGACCTAGATCTAATGCATACACACAAACTATGCTAAGAGAGAGAAGGAGGATAAATTATCTTTTCTTGATGGTTGTCCAATCACATCATTATGAATAACCTCCTTAGATCCAACTCCTATGTAGCCTCTTATAACTACTTCCTGCACACAAGACAAACAACAAAACTTTCTCAAACATTTTGTCACACAAAGTGTAATTGTGTTAGGGTCCTAACCCGCACATAGGTAGATCAATATATTCAGATGTAATAAAGGTCAATATTAATAGGGCCTTTCAATAAAATAGAATAAGGCAGATGTAAGAAGACCTAATAGAAGCTTCCGCTTCTAGAAGGATCTTCCTCTAGATGCTTCTCTTGATAGACATATTTAGTATAAATAAGGGTCGAGGGTATGAAAACCCTAGCTTGGAGATTATCGTAACAGAGCATTGCTCGACTGGAGGTTGCCCCCTCGAAGAGGCCTGTGAACATTGCTTTCTGAATCAAAGTGCTATTTCCGTTGTTGTTCTTATATCATTTATGTGTTATTGTGGAGATTATGCTAGTTATATTACTGTTATTCTACCATTTCTAGCATTTTATTTCGGTTCTGCATACTTTTTATATCCGGTATATTACAGGTAGTATCAAAGAACTTTCCTTGGCAAAAATTGTGGGGAATTTTTTTTCAAGGTAGAGATGTATTCCAGCGTCTTTAAGCCACAGAGATCTGTCGTTACGCGCATAAACTCGCGGTTAAGGGATTCATCCATGCAGGAAATACAAGTGGTTCTTAAGCGCACATCTGTTGGCCACCCTTGTAACCCCTGTTGGTACCCCTTCGAGTGGTAGCGCATCAGACAACACCTGTTTATGGATCGGCCTAGATTTCCTGAAGCCCTCTTTAGATAAATTGATCGGGCGCCTGACTGTTATAGTACCACTGAGAACAACACTCGAGAAGATACTATCTAGTACCTGGGTAGTCAGGTAGTATGGATAAGGGTACGGTCTATCCTCCTTAGTTAGTGCCCTGAGATATTGGGTCGAGTACTACTGTTGGACCCCACACGTATATCAGAGAGATATAACACAGGGAAAACCCTTGTCTGTAGAACCCTTGAATACCTAACCTTTGGGGGATAGAAACATAAACAAATTAAAACAGACAAGATCTATTTCCGCACAACTGTGTTTGGGTTTCCAAGTAAATACACATTTCCTTCTGGTTAAGCATTTGGGGATTTCATCACTGCAGTATTCTTCAGACCCAAGTATAACTCAGCAGGTGTAAAAAAAAATAAAAAATAAAAAAAAAGTCTGAAATTTTTTTCACCATTTTTTGAGACCTAGTCCATTGGATTCATCTCTTCTCCCTTATCACATTCATCCATATCATTTTTCGGAAAAATTTTTGACCCCGCCCACCCCTTTTCAGTTCACCCATTCTCATGGCCCATACCCATAGCCAAGACCTGTAAGCTCACTTCAACACCTTGCAATCTGGTTTCCTCGAGACCCAAAAAGAAGTGAAACAACTCAGTGCTACTGTTGCCTCCATCGATTCATCCATCAATACAACCATAAATACAACCATACAATCCTCAATGGAGGAAGTCAAACAAGAACTGACCACCTAGCTTGAATCTGTCTTTGCATCACTCTGCACCAAACTGAAGATCCCTACAGATGAGACTTTCTCTGATGCACCTCCAAAGACTGAAGGTGAACATTCCTCCCATTCCCATACCTTTCAGCCCCATCACTTTCAACGTGACCTATGCCTTCCACAGGTGGATGTGACCAAATTTGATGGCTCGGACCCCACTGGTTGGGTCACCCAAATGGAACATTATTTCTCTTTATATGGCATTATAGATGACTTGGCCAAACTCTGGTATGGTGTTCTCCATCTAGATCAAGAATGTTGGCAATGGTGGCAATGGAGAAAAACTTCCCGTCAAGGGTATATTGCTTGGACCCAATTTGTGACTGAGCTTTATGAACGCTTTGACACTGACACCAACCATTTGGGCCGTTTGACAAAGTTGAAACAATCAGGAACAATAGAAGACTTCATAGTTGCCTTTGAGTGCCTAGCTTTTTGAACAGAGGGCATGACTGATGCTTTCTTTCGAGAGTGTTTTATCAGTGGCCTCAATGAGGATATTCGGGCCCATGTCCTCATGGCTTGACCTTCGAGTTGGGTGGAGGCTACTAAAAAAGATAAAGAAGCACAGCAGGTTGTATCCTCTCAAAACCGTACACCCTCCTTTATCCCTCGCCCTAAACCCATAAATCCCACTACTCCCTCCGCCCCATAAAGATCCAAAAATTGACCAGGGATGAAATGGTTGAACGCCAACTCAAAGGCCTTTGTTATAATTGTGATGACAAATATTTCTCGGGCCACAAGTGTAAGGAACAAAAGCTTTTTATGGCCATCTATGAGGATATTTCGGAATAGGATGTTGAAACTCCCCTTGTGCCTGAGTCACCTGAAATCACTGACATAACCCCTCCCTTAGACCCTCCTGAAGTGGAACCGATCATTTCCCTCAATGCTCTCACTAGCTTCTCTACCCCCCAAACCCTCAAGTTAATCGGTTACATCAAGCATAGGAAGGTCATCATTCTGGTTGATAGTGGAAGCACCCATAATTTCATTCATCGCTGCATTGCCCAAGCAACTCATTGCTACATCCATGTCGTCAACAATTTCCAAATCATGATTGCCAATGGTGGTTCCATGAAATGTGGAGGGCGCTATGAAAATTTGCATCTCCAAATCGGTGACTACCACCTAAAATCCCATATGTTCGCTATTGACATGGGCGGTTGTGACATTGTGTTGGGTGCAGACTGGCTAAGGACTTTGGGTCCCATTATCATGGATTTTAAGGCATTAACCATGCAATTCAACCAGGAAGGCCACCAATATAAATTCCAAGGCATCACAACTGGTTCACCTGAGGTCATTAATTCCCATCGCATGGAAAAGCTGCTCAAAAAGGGTCATTCTGGTGTCATTGCCCAACTCCATGCCATACAAGTAACAGAGACACCCCCAGCGTCAGAAGACCTCCAAGCCCTCCTTTGTAAACACCAAATGGTATTTTCCACTCCCCAAGGACTCCCTCCTTCCCGCGGTGTTCATGATCATTCCATTCCCCTTGTACCCGAGAGCCTTCCTCCCAATATCCATCTGTATCACCACCCCTTTTCACAAAAAAATGAAATTGAGAAAATGGTCCAGGAACTCCTTACTGCAGGTGTTATTCGCCCTAGTATGATCCCTTACTCTTCTCCTATATTCATGGTCATGAAGAAAGAAGGTTCTTGGAGAATGTGTCCTGACTTCCGTGCCCTCAAAAAACTGACCATTAAAGACAAATTCCCCATTCCTGTCATTGATGACCTTCTTGTTGAATTGAGTGGCGCCCAATTCTTTACTAAACTTGATCTTCGCTTGGGCTATCACCATATATGTATGAAAGAGGCAGACATTCCCAAGATGGCCTTTTGAACTCATGAGGGCCACTATGAGTTTTTGGTCATGCCATTTGGCTTGTGTAATGCCCCCTCCACCTTCCAAAGCCTCGTGAATCATGTCTTCCGTCCTTTTCTCCGTCATTTTGTATTAGTTTTCGTTGATGATATCCTAATCTATAGCAAAACCTGGGCATACCATCTTACTCATGTGGATCGAGTTCTCCATATACTCTCTCAGCACAAACTTTTCCTGAAACAGTCTAAATGTGGTTTTAGTGCCTCAAAAGTAGAATACTTGGGTCATTTGGTTTGAAAGGATGGCGTCAGGGTGGATCCGAAAAAGATTGAAGCTATGCAAGACTGGATGCACCCAAAGACTCTCAAAAGCTTGCGTGGATTTCTGGGCTTAATAGGGTATTATCGCAAGTTTGTTAAGAATTATGGAAAGATTGTAGCACCTCTCATTTCTCTCCTCAAAAAGAACTCTTTCACTTGGACTCCAGCCGCTGCTCAAGATTTTCAAACCTTGAAGACAACCATGTGCACCACTCCAGTTCTGGCCCTTCCTGATTTCACAAAGACCTTTGTGTTGGAATGTGATGCCTCAGGGAAAGGAATCGATGTTGTCCTTATGCAAGAGGGTTAACCTTTGGCCTTCACCAGCAAACAACTATCTGAAAGGAATTTGGGCAAACCCATCTATGAAAAGGAAATGTTGGCTATTTTTCATGCCGTTGATTTGTGGCGCCCTTATCTCTTGGGGCAACATTTCCAAATTAAGACATACCATCAAAGCCTCAAGTACTTTATGAAACAATGCATTTCCTCCCTGGAGCAACAAAAATGGGTGACTAAGATCTTTGGCTATGAATATGAGATCATTTACAAGAAGGGAAAAGACAATGTGGTGGTGGATGCACTGTCCCGAAAATATGAAGAATAAGGATCCCTTTTTTCTCTTTCCTTCATTGTACCAGATTGGCTCCAAGCTGTGCGTAAGGAATGGCTACAAGATCCCAAAAGTTCGCATCTGATCCAACAATTGTAGACCAATGCTCCAGCTCCCCCAGGGTACTCTTAGCTCCAGAATGAGCTTCGATACAAAGGCCATTTGTATTTAAGTAAACAATCACAGCTTAAATCCATGGTACTTTCTAAGCTTCATGCTACACCCACAGTGGGGCACTCCGGGTTCACCAAAACCTATGACAGGGTCAAACATTCTTTCTTCTGGGATGGTATGAAACAGGACATCCGTAATTTTGTCGTTGAATGTGAGGTGTGTCAACGCAACAAGGGAGAAATAGTCAAATCTTCAGGCACACTACAACTGCTTCCGATTCCACCTGTTATTTTGAAGAATATCTCTATGGACTTTATTACCGGCTTACCCAAATCAGGAAATAAATCAGTCATAATGATAGTTGTGGATCGCCTTTCCAAGTATGCTCATTTCTGTGCTCTTCAACACCCATTTACTGCATCCACGGTGGCTCAAATTTTCATGGACCAGGTCTTCAAGCTTCATGGCATGCTGCACTCTATTGTTTCTGATCATGACCCAACTTTCACAAGCAATTTTTGGCAAGAACTGTTTAAGCTACAGGGCACCCAATTGCATCTAAGCACAACTTATCATCCCGAGATTGATGGTCAAACGGAAGTTGTCAACAAGTGTTTGAATACATATCTAAGGTGTTTTGCCTCTAAAAAGAAAAATCAGTGGGCTCAATGGTTACCCCTAGCTGAATGGTGGTACAACACTTCCTACCATATAGCTACATGCATGACTCCTTTTGAAGTGGTATATGGACAGAAGACACCTTCAGTTCTCTCATACTTACCGGGTACCTTGAAGTTCCAGGTGGGTGACTGAACACTTACAGTTCAAGAGGATATTCTGCGTACCCTTAAAGAGAACTTGGTCATGGCACAAAATCGCATGAAGCAACATGTAGATCAAGGTCGCTCTGAACGTCAATTTGCAGAAGGGGATCGGGTGTTTATGCGACTGCAACCATACAAGCAAACTTCCCTCAAGGCCGAGCAATTTCAGAAGCTAGCACCCAAATTTTATGGTCCTTATACAGTTCTCAAGCATGTGGGACAAGTCACCTATCAGTTAGCTCTGCCCAGTCAGTCAAAGCTACATCATGTTTTTCATGTTTCATGCTTAAAGAAGGTGATTGGAACTAGGTGCCAAATTCAAACCAACCTTCCCGAGTTAGCTGAAGAAGGATCCATTTGGCTACAACCAGAAGCATTTTTGGACCAGCGCGAGCGTCGCCTGCATCAACGAACCATCAAGGAATTTCTAGTCCAGTGGAAAGATACAACTGCAACAGATGCCACTTGGGAACCAACTACCATTCTGTAGCAGTTTCCACATCTCAAGCTTTGAGGACAAGGTTGTTTTTAAGGGGGCGGACATGTTAGGGTCCTAACCCGCACATAGTTAGATCAATATATTCGGATGTAATAAAGATCAATATTAATAAGGCATTTCAATAAAATAGAATAGGGTGGATGTAAGAAGCCCTAATAGAAGCTTCTGCTTCTAGAAGGATCTTCCTCTAGATTCTTCTCTTGATAGACATATTTAGTATAAATAAGGGTCGAGGGTATGAAAACCCTAGCTTGGAGATTATTGTAACAAAGCGTTGCTCGACTGGAGGTTTCCCCCTCGAAGAGGCTTGTGAACATTGCTTTCTGAATCAAAGTGCTATTTCTGTTGTTGTTCTTATATCATTTATGTGTTATTGTGGAGATTACGCTGGTTATATTACTGTTATTCTTCCATTTATATCATTTTATTTTGATTCTGCATACCTTTTATATCTGGTATATTACAAATTGTATGCAAATAGATCTCATATAATGCCTCAACTAATACTAGATCTGCTAAACAAAAATCATAAAAATCACATCAATAATTTAAACAATGTTTGGAGGGGGGAAAGAACATAGATCTATATTAATAAAGTGAGCTACACCAAGTATAGATTACCTTGAATTGCTTGTTGCACTCCTTTCTCTCAGTTCCTTGAGCTCCTCCTTGGCCACCATTACTTGGTTGGAAAAAATTAAGTAACTCACCATATCATATTAAGATGATGATATACTCTCTCACCTAGGCTTTCAACCTCACTTGTGTTGGTGCCCAACACCCAAATTTACAACAATGTGATGACAAAGGACTCTTGAATTTCTTTTCATCGCCATGATAACTCTTTATACTCAATTATTAGGTACATGATATATGGTTCCCATTCCCTCAATTTATCCTCTCTATATAGGAGTGTAGAGAATCTTAGAGATAGGTTTAAGGCATGTGAACTAGGAAAAAATAGGTCATGCAAAAGTTCCATTCTTAATAATGCATTATGGTCAACCCATGTCCCGTTGATCTCCTTGGGATTCTCCAAATCTAGAAGATAAATGGGTTGGGCATGGGTTTTGTATTGGAAACCAAAAATATCATGTGAGACGAGTATGATAAACATGCAACTAATCATGTTTCTCCCTCAAAAAAACATTACTAGGCTCAGTTGTGTTGTTTTTCAAGCAATTTCCTAAGTACAACTCATGATTTTGAGGTAATAACATGATTAAGTTATCTTCAAGGCCTAGTGTGACAAATACAATTGTAACACTTACACCCCCCAAAAAACTTCTCAAGTTGAATGGCTATGAACAAGGTCTTGAACCACCACAAAAATGCTCACTAAGGGATCTATGGGCTTTAGGTGGGATATGATTACCAATACTAGGTTTCTTACATCACATATGAGAGTCAAGGAATGTACCATGGTCGAGGAGGGAAAAAATGTTCATATTCCCTAATCAAATATTTTTCATGCTCAATGGTGATGGAGAAAGCATGCTACATGAATATGGGAAAAGTTAGTATGATTTGCACAATGATAACTAGTCTCAATGCCTATACCATGGTTAGGAGAGGAAAACAAGGGCCTTAGGCCCTGAAAAACTATTTGTGAGATCAATGGACATGAATAAAGACTAAAAACACAATAGAGATCCTTTGTAATGGATCTCTAGCCTTTGGGTGGGATATGGGTGCCATTCATAGGTTTTGAGGACAACATTTTCATATTTAGGGCTTCGGGTTATACCTAAGGCCCATTTGGAGATTTTTCTTTCCAATAGTGCATTTAAGGCCTTGAACATGGTTACATAAGAAATATAAGGTGTTAAGGGCCTCTTTGAATCTTCTCAGCATCAAGATTAATCTGTTAGTCCTCAAAAAACTACATAAGACCTCTATAGTTTATCTTTAGCCTCAATGGGGGATCTTTGGCACCAATAGTATGTTTGGCACACTACAAATGGGCCTTAGGGCCTATACATAAGCTAGGGGAGGAAAGCAAAGATGTTATGCCCAAAATGAATCTTCTTATGCTTAAGGGCCATGAACAAGGACTCAAATAACAACAAATATCCTTTCTAAGGAATCTTTGGCCTCCAACAGGGATATGGGCACCATTAAGATTATTTTTGAAAAATATGTGGAAGTCAGGTTGTGTAGCATGGTCAGGGGAGGAAAAAAAGGGACCCAAGCCCTAAATATAATTTTCTCATTCTTTATGGCCATAAACAAGGCCTCCATTTGGGAATATGGGAACCGTTAGTGTATTTTGCATAATGAGAACGAGTTATAAGATCCATACCATTGTTGGGTGACTAAAACAAGGGCCACATGACCTAAAACACCTTATCAAGCTTGATGGCCTTGAACAAAGCCCATAATCATGGCATAGATCCTATCTAAGGGATCCTTATCCGATAGGTGAGATATAAGTTCCATTTACAAGTTTTGAGCATCGTATTTATGTTTGGAGTTCTCTGGGTTGGACCTCAAATCCATCAGAAGGTTTTTTGCACCATGTAATACACTTTGGGCCTTGAACATAGTTAGGGAAGGAACATAAGGTGCTAAGGTCCTATTTGAATCTTCTCAATATCAATATTCATGTAGTAGTTCTCTAACAATCACACAAATCATGTATAGTCAATGTTTTGCCTCTATATGGTCTCTTTGGTGCCATTAGTATGTTTGAAAAAATAAATGTGGGTCTCATAGCCTATACCATGGCTAGTATAGGGGAAAAACATAAATACCCTAGGCCAAAAATGATGCTTCTTGAGCTCAAGGGTCATGAAATAGGACTGAAACAACCATTCAAATGCTTTCTAAGAGATGTTTGGCCTCTAAGATAGATATGTGCACCATAAGGGGTTTTTCGAAGCACATATGGGAGTCATGAATTGCATCATCAATGTGAGAGGAAAATAATGGCCTTATTCCCTAAATAAATCTTTATCATGCCCAGTGGCCAATAAAAAGGCCTCTGACTAGGAGTATGGGCACCATTAGTATGTTTTTGACAATAAGAATGTGTATTAGGAGCCCTATCAGGGCTATGGGAGGAAAATAGTGGCCTTAGGCCCAAAAAAATAAATTCTTGAGCTCAATGGCCATGAACAAGTCTTCACATCTCCATTGATTTGACCCCAAGGGAGGAATATATAGGGTTAAATGTATATGATATGACCATGTTAGTACCCAAACCTAACCCGTCTTAGTTGGTCATTAGTTAGCATGATATATTTTCCATGTCATAAAGGTTGACATTAGTTCATAAGGTCTATTAAATAAAGGTGAACAAGTCAATGTAAGAAGACCTAATCTAAGCTTCCACTTCTAGAAATATCTTCCTCTAGAATGTTATTTAGAAGATAGAATTAGTATAAATAAGAGTAGGAGGTATGAGAAAGTTTGTATTAAGTATTATTCTAAGAGAGATCTACTCATTTTGGAGGTTTCCCCCTCAAAGAGGAAAGTGGACAAAGATTTCTTGGTGGTATCAATATTATATTTATGCTATCTATTGAATGTTCTTGTTATTCTTGGGGTATATTTGCTTGTTGTGTTATAGGTTTCAGGTTAAGAATATTACAAGTGGTATCAAACATCTTTCTCGGGACAACACATACTCATTTTGTTTTAGAAAATTGTAGGCTAGAGATGTGTTCTAGCGTCTTTAAACTACATAGATTTTCCGTTCAGTGCATAAATCCATGGTCGGGGAATCATACACGTAGAAATTACAAGAGGTTTTTAATCTCACATTGTTGGAAACCCTTGTAACCCATGTTAGTACCCCTTTGAGTGGTATCACATCAGACAACACATGTACATGGATTTTCTCTTCCTCGTACCTCTAGTATAATGGAAGACCCCGAGGATATCCTGAAACCATCCCTAGATCAACTAATCAACTGCCTGACTGCTATAGTGCCACCAAGAACATCACTCAGGAATATACTCTCTAGTACCAAGGTAACCGGTTAGTACGATTAAGGGCACAATAAAGCCTCCTTAGTATGTTCCTTGAGATATTAGGCCGAGTACTATTATTCAACCCCACATATATATTAGAGAGATATACTAGAACAAGGTAAACCCTTGTTTGTAGGAACCCTAAAAACCCTTCCCCTTGGGAAAGAAACAGAACGAGAAGAGTCGATCTTTATTGTCATGCAACCTTGGCTCCTGCTTATGTACTAACTTTTAGCATAAAGTTTTGAATTGCAGGATGTACTAACTTTTAGCATAAAGTTTTGAATTGCAGAATGTATGAAAGAAATGTACTAAATTTTAGCATAAAGTTTTGAATTGCATAAATATGTATGAAAGAAATGTTCAAGAAAGAGATGCTTATGTGGCCCCACATGATATAGAATGTTACAAATTCCACAACTATGGACACATAGCTCAAAATTGTAGAAGCATGATAGATCCCTTCATGAAGGAAGACACTGATGTTAGATACATAAAGGTTTGGAAAGGAAACAAGGAACTAGAAGAACAGGTGAATGAAGAATAGATGAATGAAGAACTTTTAGAGATTGTACATACAGGACTTGCAGTAGCACAAGATCACAATGAATTTACAGGCCAAGAGGAAGATGTCAGAATCCAAGAAGTTGATGAAAAGGAAGATGTCAAAATTCATAAAGAAGATAAAAAGGATGTCAGAATTCAGGAAAATGATGAATCCACGGATGAAGAGAAAGATTAATTTGCATCAGAGAGGTTATTGTTCTGATCCATTTTCCTTGGAGACTCCCATTAAATATGAATATTGAAAAGGGGGATTTAGTGCAGTAGCCACTACAAATCATAGAACCATCCTTCAAGAAGTTTTAAATATTTGCAGAGACAAATTCAGAGCAGTCAGGTAGTGAAAGTACATAATGACAAGATTGATTAGTTGAGAAGTAGAGTTGGCAGTTACACAGGAAGAAGTTTATGATTGTATTCCACATATGTATTGCAGAAAGGATATCTTTCGTAGAGGTTGTTCCAAACATGCAGAGTTTGATTTGTAGATAGAGAATACCAATGGACACACTTGATTCAGTTTGAAGCAACGAGAATATGTGATGATCAATTGCATTTGTGAATCCTTCATGATAGTATAGTGATATATGGGTCAACATTGTGGACAATTGAGTAGAAACGTTATGGAAAATGTGTGACATATGGACATAGATGGATTTATGAGATCATTGGAGGTCTAGAAAGATATATGACAGAGCATATTTACATTTGGAATCAGTGGAATCAGTTGGAATCAGCTGGTCATAGAAAGGAAAGTAGTGAAAGGAACAACATAATAGGGAAAGAGAAACTGTCAATCATCAGAAGAAAAACATTGAACATTATGGTAAAGTGAACATGACAAGTGAATGAAGAAATAAAGTAATGAATGTTTTTTATATATGTCAGATATTTACAAGAGGAAGAACCAATGGGCAATTATCAAACACTAGAAGAGAGGAAAGGAAAAATTTATAGTTATCCCTACATTGATCTACATGAAATCTTGGAGATAAGTCAAGGGAAGAGAAATCATCAAGAGATTTAGAAAGGAAGATTGTTAGCATGCAGATAGGGTGAGAGATGAAAAATACTTGATTATTATACCATCGACGAAGGGAAGACTCATGAGAGAATTTAACTGTTAGTGAAATGATAGAACTGAAGCAAAGTTCAGGATGCTATGGAATCCTTGTACTGACATGGAAACACCATGAGCATTAGATAAGTATAATCAATGATACTGTACTATGAATATTAAAAATTTCATATATGATGCATATTTATACAAGAATACAATTAATAATGAGAAATTTAAAAAAATAGTAGTAATAGGAGACATTACAAATGGTATCGCAACATGGTTCAAACACTATGGATTTACAAGCTCAAGGGGACCAAAATTGTTTTCTTCAAAAATCATATAAATCTATAAATATTTGAAGGACAAAAGAATTGATGTCAATTGTGTTTTTCACATATCTTAATCAAATAATCGAGAAACGTGTTTGAAGAACTCAATAAAGCAACATCAAGTGAACCACAAATGTATGTGGAATTGAACAGTGAAAAACAACAAGATAACTTGATAGAAATGTTGGAAACCATGCGTAGAATAAAATAAAAATTACAAAGTATCAAAGAAGATAATGAAAAACTACTCAAGGCCAGTAAGAACAAGAACATCCGAATGAAATCCTACTTTAAAACATGACTGATATGAAATAGTTCTGAAATGTAGGACATACTTCTAGTAAATCTAAAAAGGAAATATCCAATGAAGAGTCACACAAACGTAAATACCATCCAACGATTAGTGATAAAACAAAGTTGTTAATTGAAGGATGTAGTGAGGATAAATATGAATGTGACACCTTATAGAGGATTGTACTTAAGACCAAGAAAATTAAATGGCATGAGGATGAATTGTTTGGCGAGTTTAAGAATATCAGACCACCCAATTTTGATGGTGATTATGAGGAAGGAGAAGAAGCTTGGTTTCTAAACATGGGTAAATATTTCTAAATCTACAACTACCCATAAAATTTGAGGGCTAAGTTAGTTGTGTACCAACGAAATGGTAAACTTGTCATTTGGTGGTAGGAAACAAAAAAAGTTAATAAGATTAGGAGTAGTGAGTTAAACTGTAAATTATTCAAGAAATACTTTAAACAAAATTATATGATAGAACAATATTATGATGAAAAATCTAAAGAGTTTCATGATCTCAAGCTAGGACAAATGACTATTGAGGACTTTGTCACTAAGTTTGTAAATATGATGATATATGTACCTTACCTCAGAGAGGAGAAGGTAAATGTTCAAAGGTTCATGAGATATTTTCCTAAAACATCCAAGGATGAAATTGAGTTTCTTAATCCAAATATGATGGATGAAGTTATAAGGAACACAAAACTATGTTTCACTCAATTTAAATAGAGGTTTGAAAATACAAAAACATGGAAGAATAGGAACAAGGATAAGTTTGTGTTAGAATATCAAGATCGTGGAGAAATAAAATAAAAGCAAGTGTGGAAATAAAACACAGAATATACATTATACAATAGAGACACAGATATATGTGGTTCACCCAGTGTGGGGTATGTCCACCAGAGAAATTGCCAGATCCTTCCTTTATTATTATCCAGCAAATGAATGGATACAACCTACAACACACCCATTGTAACTTCCTCTTCTTTCTCTCACAGTCTCCTCACTCAGAATACAATATTTTCAATGATACATAGCCACAATACATTCCCTCATAAAAGAGGGTTTCCTTATAGAGGAAAAAAACCCTAACATAACTTCTACCATCAGATATGTGAACTTAAAATGAACGGTCCAGATTTACTATGAAATTAAAATATACATTTACATTTACGTTGTCCCCCGAACCCCCCTCGAGGGCTTGCTTTCCCCCGGACCCCTCAACCAACAGGATATCCCCCACAAACCCCGCAGGAGGGGTAAGCCCCCCCTCTGCTCCCTTGCGTGGAGGAGTGTACATTCTTCTGGGGTGTAAATTCTTCATGGGGTATAAACACCACTGAAAACAATGACCTATGAATCATGAAGATAATCAAGCTCCACAACCAACAACTTGATCCTAAGAAAAAGAAAATTAAACATTCTCAAAAATCATCACATAGTGCACCAATTAGGATAAATAGAATCAATGGACAACAAAGTGTATCAGGTCAGAACGGTAACAATCCTACATATTTGGTAAACAAGACAACTCATCCACCTATACAGTGTTGGGGTTGCAAATAAACTCACTTATATTGATATTTTTCTTTAAAAAAAAACATAAATTAGGCATTCCATAATATACGGGAAGCAAAAACAGTAAATGAATAAGCTAGAAGTATTCATAGGATCAATATTGCCCTAGAAAATCAAAGAGATGATCATCAATCCTCTATGGCAGAGATAAAAGATACGATTAATCATAAACATATATCCATTTTAATAGACCCGGTTGCAAGTCTAATTTATATTTCACCTACACTATTAGAAAGTTGAAAACTAGATAAAATCAAACATAAGAAGTATCAGTTAGTTCAATTAGCTACATGAATGAAACAAAAAGTGGCTGATTTAGTAAATGATTGTACAACAATTATGGATGGAATTGAAATTAAGGTACATTTAAGCATTTTACCCTTAGGATCTTATGATTTACTTATTGGCATGGATTGACTGGAAAAACATTCATCTTTCGTAAATTGTTGAGACAAAACTCACAAATATTTAGATGATTCTGGAAAGGTAGAATAGTAAAAAGAATATCGCATGGAGTGTCAGTAAGAAAATTATTTTCCTTAAAATTAAAAAGAAATGAAAGGAAAGGATGTGAGATATATGTTGCGAACATATCCAAAATTAAGGATGAAATAGTTGAAAATTTGTTAACTAAGGATCCTATATAGAAGCAATTTTAGGATGTGTTTCTAGAAGAGATTCCAGGCTCACCTCCTAGAAGGGATATAGATTTCACTATAGACTTAGTACTCAGATCTGCACTTATGTCTAATGCCCCTTACCAGATGAGTACTCCTTAGTTGATTGAACTTAAGTTCCACTTCTAGGAGGTAATGGATAAGCAATATATCAGACCTAGTGTGTCTCCATGGGGAGCACTAGTCTTGTTTGTTAAAAAGAAAGATGGAATTTTCAGATTATGCATTGATTATAGAAAACTTAACAAGATGATAATTAATAAAAATTATCCTTTACATCAAATTGATGATTTTTTTGATCAAGTCAGGGGAGCTAAAATATTTTCAAAGATAGGCTTACGGTTAGGATACCATCAGGTTAGGATTGAAGAAGAAGACATTCACAAAACTATCTTCTGAACTAGATATGG
The DNA here is from genome assembly GCA_009831015.1 of Picea engelmannii. NCBI lineage: Eukaryota > Viridiplantae > Streptophyta > Pinopsida > Pinales > Pinaceae > Picea > Picea engelmannii. Next base: position 236,038 of record ML789029.1, read on the forward strand.
GCACTATGAGTTTGTAGTGGTACTTTTTGGTTTAACAAACACACCTGCTACATTTATGTTCTTATTGAACAATGTGTTGATAAAATATCTAGACAAGTTTGTAATTATGTTCATTGATGACATATTGATTTATTCAAAGACCAAAGAGGAACATGAAGAACACTTAATATTGGTTCTACAAACACTTAGAGAAGACCAAATATATGAAAAATTCAGTAAATATGAATTTTATCAAGATAAAGTGCAGTATTTGGGGCATGTAATTTTAGAAGGGATTTCATTCAATCCAGAAAAGGTCAAGGCAATCCTAGATTTTCTGGTACCAAAGGATGTGTTAGATTTCTAATCCTTTATGGGCATCATAGGGTATTATCATAGGTTCATAGAGGGGTTTTCAAAACTTTCCTATCCAATAATCTGTTTGCAGAAAAAGGGAATCATATTTAAATGTATCGGAAAATGTCAAGAGAACTATGAAAAGCTAGAAAAATTGTTGAAAACAACACTTATTTTGAAGATAGCAAACACACATAAGGACTTCGTGGTCTGTACTTATGCTTCATTAGAGGGATTAGGAGGTGTATTGTTAGAATATGACTATGTGGTCGCTTATGAATCATGAAAGTTGAAACCTCATGAAACAAAGTATGCAACACATGACCTAGAATTAACTGCTATTGTACATGCATTAAAAGTGTGATGACACTACTTGTTGGGTAGGATATTTATGTTAAAAACTAATAATATCATCCTTAAGTATATTTCTTATCAGAAGAACTTAAATGAAATAAAAGAAAGATGTTTAGAATTCCTAAATGAGTATGATTTTGAAACAAAACATATTAAAGGAAAGGAAAACATGATAGCAAATGCACTTAGCAGAAAACTAAATGCAATTTGCAGCAGTAATATACAAACTAATTTGAAACAGAGACTTAAATAATTAGCTGAAAGTGAAAAAATTTATAGGAATTTACAGGAAAAATTTTAGAATAATAAGTCATATGAGGAAGATCCAAAATACAAATATAATCAAGAAGGTCTAGTACAATAAAAAGGTAGCATATATGTTCCAAACAACACATAATTGAAAATTTGGATACTAGTTGAAGTCAATATGTTATGAGGGAAAAACTCTCTATGGCAAGGGTAAACCACAACAGACAGGTATGACTGCATAAATCAACTCAATTCCAACATATGCTATATAAACTGATGTGCAAGATAAGAAAGAGGCCTACCTCGATCCAACGTTTGATGATGTTCCATCGTTGAGCACTTTGACCCAAAGATTTATACCTGCAATAAGTTCTTAACAAATGAGCAGAGCAACCATATAGTGATGATATAATGGGGTTAACACATTAGATAGAATAATCCATCAATAAACATTACAAACATGCCCATGGATAATAATCATACATTTGCAATATACCAATAGGACGGGAAAGGAGTATTTCTATTAGTAATTGATCAACAGAAGTGACAACATTACAGACTTCCATGTCGGCACGGTTCGAAACCAAGAAACCAAGTTCCTTCCAACTAGGCCTCCACCAAAGGCAAGCTCATAGGAGAGAGCCAATGAGGTTCTCTCAACAATAGGGAAAGAGCTTGGGGGCTGAACATTGAGTTCAAACTTGAGGGACAAAGGGATATAGACTCAATATGAAGTAATTTCTCCAGAGTAACTTTTCCCTCAAAGTTGAATTCTTTCTCCTCTTTTCCATAGCTCGGATTTGTGCTTTTATATCCTTCAAAATGCAATTGAAGGGATGATTCAGAACATTTCCAGTATGTGGAAGGCCAAGGATCAAAGATCTTTTATTGTGACATGGAAACCTGACCTCATTTTGTATTTTCTAGCACAAATACCGATGTACATGGGTTGTAGTGGAGCAGACAGTGTATACACATCTTGAATAGATGATAGGGAGTGTATATGTGGAAAAATGTGTATTTTTTGCTCTGGATTCATCAAAAGGGATGACAAGTCTGCATAGGGAGATGGAAAAAGGCCCTCTGTGCAAGATAGCAATGGTGAGGCAAATCTTGCTAAACAGATGCCCCCTAATGTGTGAGATCAAAGGAGTATCTGCGATGGCTGAAATACATTATAGATAACCCAGAAGTGGATTGGTCGAGAACCATATGGAAAAACTCAATTGCTCACTACATTATGTACTGACTTTGCATACATGGCTTCCAAGAATACAATGCAGATCCATGTGGAAAATATAAAAAATAAGTGTTCACGACCATCAATAGGGAAATACGAATGCGGTTACATGGCAAAAACTGTCATAGTCACGAACAAGGCCCAGTGAAACCAGTCTTCAAATCATTCTGAAGATATCTCTATACCATGGAGTACAAAATGATCTCCCATGATCATTGAAGTCAATTAGGTGTTGGTCCAATGAAAGGGAAGCAACAAATGAGGAAAGCTTTGGCCACACAGTGAAGTCTTCAAGTCCTCTACACAATCCGCCAAAGTGAAAATCTACATCATGTGAAAAAAGGAGTTGAGGTCGAACATGATGAGACATCATTTGATTACCGGTCATTGAGGTATACTGTTAACAAACTCGAGACAACCTACCAATAATGAAAGTAGGTATCAAGGCACCGAGTACATTTCTACAAGTGTGAATAAAGGAGTCGGTGTCGAACACTTGAGAAATCCATTGATCAAGAGACATTGATGTATTCCCATCTGTCAATGGTGAGAGAGCCTACCACTAATGATTGCAAGCCTCAAGGCACTCACAAGACTCTAGGTCCCATATGCAAAATAAATGAGCTGAAGTCGATGGAAAGAGACTCGTTGAAAGGAGAGCATTAAGGTATCTCTCATCAGTCAGCACGAGGAACAAAGCAGGAGCTTCATGATTTGGTGGAGATCGGACGAAGAACATGTTCACAAACCAATGAACCTGTGTGTCTTTTTTGTGTGCCAAATGCAAGCGGTACACGAAAAAGACCCTCTGAATAACAACCTCTGATGAAAATTGCTGACAAAGGAGAGGAAATCACCAATAAGGCTAATGGCAACCAAGACACTGCACGAATCTCGAAGTGTGAATAGATGTCTTGTCGTCGAACACAAGGGAAACCATCCAGCCAATGACCAATGATGAAATGTCGATTTTTGGGTTCAAGGTGACCTACCAATGATGAAAGTAGGGCCAGGGTTCCTGATAAGACCATAGTATCATGTGATTCTAAGACAAATTGAGGGTATGGCCGACATGCAAAGTCAAGATTTCCGAGGAGTGGCCGACGTAGGTTGATATACTTCCTTTGAACAAGAGCATGAGAAATATGGTAGACTTCGATAACATAGACTCAATGATGTGACAATTGGATGTAGGAGGCATCAATTAACGTTCTCTATAGGGACTGGAAGAGTAGCCAGTCGGTAGAGAAAACTCTGCACTGGGATCAGCTTCCTAAGGCCATGTTAAACCCAAAATTATGATGACATAAGGACTCAGTAATTTTTTTCTCTGTTCAAAGGCGACACTACTGCTGCCAATTATAATATAGTACTCCCTTCCCGCCCGTCTTTTTTTTTTCATAACAAATGAATGTTATGATACAGAGGAGGGAATAAGTGTCGCAAGTAAGAAAAACTAGTTCCAGTAGTGGAACGTACCTATGCTCAATGCAGGGGAATGCATGCAGGAGATGGACACTCGGGGTGATGTTCCCTCCAGGGTATAGGGTGTCAAATTGCAAAGTATATAAAAAAGGCTCTTTTTGGTTGAGGATGAAAAAACTGCTTAGGCAACGGTTTATAACACAAAGTGATAACCAGATAAAGGTTCAATACTGCAAGCGAGGGCATGAGATGCAATCACAACTTAACTCCATAAAATGTCCTTTTTTATGTCTTTTAGTTTACTTGGTGTGAAAAAGGGGTAAAATTGTGCCAAATAGACGTCTTTTCAAATCCAATTTACGAGTGTGAAAAAGACAAGTTCACTCGACAATCTTTTCTATTTTTGATAACGAGTCGGAAAAGAGCTTAACTAAGATGCATTACCTTTCAAATCCAATTTTAACGAGTGTGAAAGGGACAAATCACTCAGAAATCTTTTATGTTTTTTAGAAGAGTCGAAAAAGAGATTTAACTAAGACTCATTTTTGGGAGTCCATGGGTAATAAGGCCGCATGTGTATGAATGAGAAATGAGGTTCAACATAAAGTCATGTATCGAATTATAATGGATTCCCGCCCCTTAAGGAAAAAACTCGGCATGGGCACCAAATAACAATGAGGATCTAACTAGGGTACCCATGCTTGGTAAGTCTCTACAATTTATTAATGATGCTACTTATAGCATATGGAGGGTCATGCATCACAATAAATGGGTTCGTACCTAAGGCATAAAAAGCAGTAGTCGAAGGATAATGCAAAATGCATGATGGAATAAATACCTATCCTAAATGCTAGGTTATGAAAATACATGCCTGAGGAGACAAACGACCGACCATGATGTTGAAATCCACAATGAAACTGAGTCAAAACGACAAAAAAACAGCTTAAAACCATTCTTGAATTAGTCCATTAGGTTGAAAACTAGTATGAAACTATATAAAGTGGGTAAAAATAACTTATAAATAGTAATAAAATCACAAATAACTGTATCATTTTGATTTTTACCCAAATAGTGCAATTTGGACTAAAATACCTCCAAGATTCAAATGACAATTGTGAGAGCATCAGGCAACGAAATCACAAACCTTGTGGATCAGGTAACTCTTCATCTCATCCTCTTTAAATTCAGTGGATTACATTTTTGAATTAGGTTTCTATTTTTTAGTTTTTGAGGGCGTAAATTAGGATTTTCGGTATACGCAGGTTTCCTTGTGTAGGTTGCATGTACGACTAGGTATACGCCCTTGTGTGAACCATAGGGAGTGTGTATTGAGCCCTACACGCAACTGTGGGCAAGTAAGCCGCGTATATGTATGCAATTGGCAGAAAAGAGGGTATCTTAACTCAAAAATTGATTTGTTTTTTGCAGTATGGTCTTGGAATGGAGAGAGTGAGAGCATGAGGAGGTAGATGCAGTTGTGGATCGAGATCTGGTGGCTCAGGCGGCTTTAAAAAGATGCATTTTGTACAAGTTTTGGGCTCTCAAAGGAATGAGGGCCCAAGTGAGGTAATTGGAAATGTTGGTGGGTTATTGGGATCCTGATAGCAAGAGCTTTATCCTTGATGGGAAACCATTAAGGATCGAAGTAGAGGACATCTACTTCTTGACTAGTTTATCATGTCGAGGAGAGGTTGTGACCCTAAAGTCACGCGGAGTAGGGAGTGGGATGAAGATCGAGGAGTATATCGAATCCCACCATGTAGTAGGGACTCCCACGGTGGGAAGTCAAGTGCCCATCCAGGCAATCAGTAACCTCATTTTGAAGATCATTGTGCTCGTGCTTACCAAGATCATAGGTTTGGCCTTGTTGCATCAAGCTGTTGGAAGATTGGTTGTTGTCATTGATGTCAACCCTAGTCATGGGTTTTGGACCAGAAGATTGATGAAGTTATTTGGACATGAAGGAAAATGAAAATGAAGATACAACACCCATGGATGGATAGTATACATCATGC
>ML789029.1:245852-295735 GCA_009831015.1 Picea engelmannii
TGGTATATTGTGGTGTATTGGTGTAACTCTTATACTATTGTTCATTTCTCATTGAATATAATTGAATGGTTTAATTATAAGTTGAAAAAGGTTTTAAATTGTACTTGATACTAATTCACCCCCCTCTTAGTATCAACACAAGCATCGATACCACTTATGTTTTATGCAGTGGAGTGTGCGAGACCCATTGTCTATGATTAGTGTACCTCACTGCTGACCAATATGAAAGGTCAGTTGACAGAGTGCAAGCAGGGGGGTAAGAGAAACTTCAGGTTTGCCTCTATTCTTTGCAGCTTCTTTTTCGAGTGGGTTCCAGGTCTGGGACCTAGAGTGGAGATCCTTCCTAGAGGACCACGTGATCCATCCATGGCGTGGTGGATCGAAGTCATGAGAGGGCAGGGGGGAGGTAGGGTGTTGATACCCTACAACGATGATTTTTTCTTCTGGTGGCGGAGACAAATCATTGCTCTAGATGAATATACCTATGCAGATATTGATTTCAGAGGAGACCCAGATATGTCGCTTCCACCAGGGGCTGCCTATGGCACCATAGGTAAATTTTTTTTACATATTTCATTTTTTGTATTTTTTTATTTAAGGAAACAAAAATATTTTTGGATGGTGTTTTAAATATTAACTAGATATTTGTGTAATCACAGACATGGGTCTGCGAAAACTAGAGGGATTCCTATAACATAGGCAGAGGAATCGAGGAGATGAGGTGGGGAGAGGAGAGGCAGAGAGAGTCTTACATAACATGTAGGGTAAATTGTCTCATTTGACACAGAGGATTCCTATGGTTCAGGTAGAGGATCTACCTGAAGCCATGCAATGACAAGTTGTTGGTGTACCTAGAGCATGGGTACGACTCTTCTAGCATCTCGCAAACACCATGGTTTTATACCATGACACACATCCGACACCACAGGCATATATGTCGTGGTATATGTATATCGGTTGTATATGTATTTTGAGGGTTTTAGCCCCGATTTTTGTAATATAAACACCATGGTTTAATGGTTTTATTTGCTTTATTAATGTGACAAATTCCAATCTAAAACATAATTAGCGTAGGCATCAGATACATGATTAGAACTCCTAGGAATGTGATAATATGTAATAAAATCAAATTGTCATTCTAAAATACGTACCCATAGGAATCGACGGAGTAGAGTAGGATCGCGGACGGGGTAACAACCATTCAATTAACATACTACTAATTGGGAATCCAGGTGAACTTCTAACGAGCGAGTACCATGCGAGATAGAATCATGCAAAAGTTCTATGAAAACGCTATATTCAGCCACGTTATTCGTGGATGGCCCTAGGCATGCACCACCTGAAGATACCAGCAGACCCTCGGGTGAGTAAACCACCCAAGCGGTGGAAGTCAAGTTCCTTGTATGACGACTGGCTTCGTCTGCGAATCCTAGGCAGATCGAAGATTCCATTGACATCTACCAACAAAGAGAAAATGCGATAAGCAAGATAAAGATAAAAGAAAAGGAGAAAATATATGTATATACACTAAATTTACATTAGTATACAAAGAGTTCCGCCCAAGCCTAGGGCTCAAGTGTAGTACCTTTTCAAGTAGAGCCCATTTCTGGGCTCAACCAACTTATTCCCTTCATGATATTCCAACTCATAGGCTCCTTTTTCTAGTACTCGTCGCATGATGTAAGGACTGTGACACATGGGTTTAAACTTTCCAGGCCCTAGCAGTTCTTTGGCTTGATCATACAAGAGGACCAAGTCACCCTCAACATACAATCAGGGACAGACAGACTTGTCATACTGAACCTTAACACATTTCTTGTTTGCCTCGATAGTCGTAAAGGCATCTCAACGCTGCTCGTCAATACTCTCTAGGTGCACAACGTGTCGCTCTAAATCCGAAGTGTCAGGTAGGAGATCGACTGCCAACTTGAGAGAAGGGATTTCACATTCAACAGGACGAATCAACTCCACACCGTGCACTAACTGAAAAGGGAAAAAACTGGTGGCAATCTTAACCGAGGTTTGGTATGCCCAAAGCACAGGATATAGCATGATGTGCCAATAGGAGTTACTCTAACTGACAGTATTTTGCAAAATGGTCTTGAGAGACTTGTTGATGACTTCTACTTGTCCATTTTCCTAGGGGTAATAAGGAGATGGATGATTGTGTCTAAACCCTAGCTTAGATGTTAGTTCTACCATCATTTCATTCTGAAAGTGACTGCCATGATCAGTGACAATCTCACTCGGGATACTGAACCGGGCGATAATTTGGTTGAACACGAAGAAGGTTGCAGTCTTCCCATCAGATTTTATGGTAGGCATGGCCTTGGCCCACTTAGTGAAGTAGTCGATGGCCATGATAATATGTTGGTGACCCCCAGTCAAAGTTGGGTTTCAATCAATGAAATCTACCCCCCACTTGGTGAAGGGATCGATGGTAATGATTGGGTGAAGAGGGGCTAGATGCGAGCACATTTTCTGAGTGAACACCTAGCAGGGGTGACACTTCTTAACCATTTTGATAAAATCTTTAAAGATAGTAGTCCAGAAATAATCGACTCGCAGGATTTTTTAGGTTGTCGCAAGCCTGGATAGGTGACCACCACAAGCCCCTTTGTGGAAATCATTTAGGACTGACTTGGCTTCCTCATGAGTTAATAAATGATGCAAGATATTATCTATTCCTTGGTGATATAAAGTGTCGCCGATGATAGTATATTCTTTGGCTTGATATCTAACACGTCGTCGATCATCTCGCTAGAGATGATGAGTGAACTTCAAGGTTTGAAGATATAAAACAATGTCTCCATACCAGGTGTCGGACAACGAGACAAGGAAAATGTGTTCGTCTACAAATGAATTGACATGGATAACATCCTCGTTTAATTGTGGAAAATCAGATATTAACTCCACAAAAACTAGTGATTTCTTGGACTTGGCCGAAGCAAAGTCGAGATCAAATTCTTGTAGGTTGACAATCCATTTATTATATTTCATGCCTATGATACGCTTTGTGAGGGCATATTGAAACAGATTGACATCAACAACCACTATAGTTTTTCAAAGAAATATATAGTGATGTAAACATTGGACTGCATGAACTGCAACCAAAGCTAGTTTTTCAATGTGAGAGTAATTAAGCTCAGGACTGACTAAATATCATCTGAGATAGTAGATGACATGCTCATGGAGCTCATCATCTTCCTAAACTAGAACCATACCAATCATCTCAATAGACGCGACAATATATAGCAAGTAATCTCTACCGTAATCAGGGGATTTCGGTAGAGGGGTTGATGCCAAGGCTTTCTTCAAAGCATTGAAAGACTCTTGTGCTCACTCATCGCAAATAAAAGGGGTGTATTTCTTCAAGAGGCACATGAAACCCTTAGTGATATTTTCATAATTCACTATGAATCGACGTAGAAAGTTAGATTTCCCCTGTAAAGCTTGAAGTTGTCTAATTTTGCATAGGGTAGGCAACTGAAGTATTGCCTCAACCTTAAGAGGATATGCCATGATCCCAGTCTCAGAAACTAAAAATCCTAAGAGATGACCATACTTAACGCATAAGATTCATTTATGAGGGTTTAACTATATTCTATAGTAACGACATCTTTCAAAGACTAGCCGAAGGTGTATAACATGATCCACTCTCTTGCGAGAGTGAGCAACAAGATCATCAAGGTAGGCTTCGACTATGTGCTTGAGATCATGAAAAATGAAAGTCATGGCACGTTAGAAGGTTTCTCCGGTATTTTTAAGGTCGAAAGGAATTTTCTGGTACGCAAAAGTACCCCAAGGACATATAAATGTTGTCTTGTGTTGGTCCTTAGGTTTGATCAGGATTTGGTTATATCCTGAAAATCCGTCCATAAAAGAAACTATTTCACTTCCATTACACTCATCGAGAATCTGATCAATGAAAGGCGTGGGGAATATATATTTAGGACAAGCCTTGTTCAGGTCGCGAAATTCCATACACACACGGATGGTTCCTTTCTTTTTATTCACAGGAATGGGGTTAGATACCCATTCAGTCAAGGGAACCGGGTAGATGAAGCCAACATTAAGTAGCTTCTCCACCTCTTCCTTAATAGCAGGGGCCTTTCTAGGATTTAAATCTCTGAGACATTGTCAAACAGGTTTAGCATCCGCATAAGTCTTAATCTCATGTTCGAGAATACATGGGTCGATCCCTGACATCTCTTCATATGACCAAGCGAATACATCTCGAAATTCCTTGAAGAGTTTGGTGTAGATCATAATTTATTTTGGTGAACAATCCGCACCTATATTTACATTATCAATTTTTCCAGGGGTACGAGAGATATCGGCCGAGATGGTACGAGAAAAAATTTCCATATTTTCCTCGGCATAAATTTCGTGTGTATCGAGTAGAACTACAGCGTGACCGACTATCTCACTCAAGGTAGACCAAAAATCATCTTTGTCGATTCTTTCGAGACTTGGGAGAAAATAAGATTGATGATGCATATCATCCCAAGGTCTCTCAGAACCATTCATGGCTTCGAGGATGGCTTCATCTGAAGGCAAAGTCCCATCTATGCAATCATGTGGGCAGGATGACGAGGTGGCCCATAAGGCCTGAGAACATGATCCTCCTCGTCCGTCGATGAGGTAACAGGATCGGGATCAGTAGAAGAGTATAGAACAACTTGATATGCAATCTTCGTTGTCGATAGTGGCATAGCCATGCTAGCATGCAACTGTCCTTCACTCGATGAATTCGGAGAAGGTAGGCTCCAAGGATCACTAAAATAGGAGGTGCAGAAAGGTATGGACCTCCTGGTTGAAGCAGGCCTACTAGACATGGAGTAAACATGATGAATCGATGATGAGAAGTCGAAGGTACCCACGAGGGAAGAATACATTTTGACTCTAATATTCTCAGTTGTTGGCTGAGAATTATCGATCACAGGGATCGACGGTCCAATAGATGCATTAGGACTAGAGTATGCAAAGGATAACTGGCCTATAGTCACGATCTCCCCTTGATGAGGAAAACAAAGTATATGGAAAATGAAGGATACAACAATGACCATAGAATAGGTCCAATTGCGACCTAGTAATAGGTTATAATCGAGAGGCGCATACACTACCTCTACTTCCACCTCTACCGTATTCCCAGCTAACTGGACTGGAAAGGCGGGGAGAATACCATGAGGGTGGGGAGAATAACATGTTCAATGACTTGGAAAGGGTTGGAGAACTGAGAGATTTCCAATAGACCATGGACATCATGCAAGTGGCAACACCTTCATCAACGAATGCTCGTTTGATAGTATACTTGGAATACTCCACGTGGATTTGGAAAGCCACATGGTAGGGTAAGTAAGGCTTCACATCCGTGACGTCAAACTTGATAACTTTCGATCCACTAGGTTCTAGAGCTCCTAAGGCAGAGAGTAAGGCATTCCTCTGTGATGGACACGTATGGAGTACCTCTAAATCCGACATCGCACAAGGGGTTTGGCCTAGATCCTCAACAATGGAGTAGTTATGGGTGGCTCTAGAATTAGGATTCTGGGTAGAGCGCTTAACTACTCCTTTCAGAATACGAGGTGGTGGCTCTGGTTTCTCAATCTGTAAGTGCTTCTCCGGAGGGGGAGGAGGAGCTTCTAGGCTGGTACTAGTTTTTGAAGAGCCATAATCTTTAGAGCGGGTGGTTATGTCAATTTTCGCGTCAACCATATTGATTCAAACAAGGTCGCCATATTGCAATGGTGGGTTTTGACTTCCACCGGGCACATTTCCGACATTCAAAGAGCTCGAGGTTAAGTGATAGTTTTGTGGAAATGGATTTGTCAGCATAGCGGGCGGTAAATTTAAAATCCTCGCAGCCTCTGTGATTTTGGGGCATACATGTGTAAGGTGGTCATCGGTACAAAGTTTACAAGGAAACTTCACCTTACATTTCTCTTTCTTTCACTCTCCAGCATTATCATTCTATTTCCCATTATTATCTTTGTCCTTGGTTTTATTATTATTCTTCCCACACTTACGATTATTTAGACCTTTCCTTTTATTCCCATCTGATTGTTGGTCACCAGTTGGGTTCTTCGATGACTGCACATAATGTACATCCGTCGATAGGGTGGGTTTGGAGGATGCAGATGAAGTTGGTCCTCTAGCATACTTTGTTTCCGAGTCTGTGGACTTTACATTGGTGGCCCCCATAATTCCATCGGCATGAGGTCTAGGATTTTGTCTATGATCATGATTTGGTCGCGGTGCATCTAGAAGAAGGTGATATAACATCCCAGATTGAGCATATATCAAATCGAGTTGCTGGGCTCTAAAGATACCTTCTTCCTCGTTGAAGACCCCAGAAGTAGTAATGTCTTTTGAGATAGGAGTGTGCAAAGACTTTAGGAACCATTATATAAGAAAGGTTGGGGGTATAGGAGTCTTAATCAACCGTTTCCACCTATGCCATTCCTGCATATGGTACGATATGTGAGTGGCGGTACCCTGGAGTAGAGTCGACAAACGTTTGAGGCCAACATCGTAACGAATGGGTAGTTGAAAGTGGTTCAGAAAGGCTAGTACCAACTGATGAAATGACCCATATGTCCCCCTAGGTAGCTCAATGTACCATTGTGATGCAACTCCAATGAGAGTGCACTGAAACAATTGTAATCTAATAGAATCATGGTTCAAATAATTTGATGAGCACCAAAGGTGAAAAGTAGTGACGTGATCACCAGGGTCCTCGCCATTCTTACCTTCAAACTTTGGAATGTCTGACGAAAGTTTGGTAGGGACAGGGGGCCATGTGGGACCAGGTCATTCATTAATTTAGACAAGTCTGACAGATTACGCATGGCCAAAAAGGGAAGAAGGGGTTGCGACACTTGACCCCATCCTCCCGCGAAAGATTTTGTGTTAGGAACTTCATTCCATCCAAGGTTCTGGTGAGGACCAAAACCTTGTCTGGAATTATAAGGCCCTCCTCCGGGTTGATTCCTATAAGATGGATTGGGCATCATCCCGGTAGGAATGTTCTGATAAGGGTTATGAAAATTGCCCCCAACTGGATTAGATCCGAGCTGGGGGTTGTGAAAACTGCCCCCAACCAGATTGGATCTGGGTTGGGGGTTGCCCAAAGTTTAAGACTAACCTCCTCAAGGTGGGAACCCAGAGGATTGAAGTGGATTCATCATGCCAAAAGTATTGGTCGGAATTGGCACCGAGGAGATAGGGATATAGGGCAGAACTTGTCCACCGGTTGGGTTGTTCCATCCAACTGTAGAAGGATTGGACCCGGGGTTAAGAAAAGGGACACTTCCTAAGTTAGGATTTGTTTGGGGGATATGAGAACCACCAAATGGAAAAGGAGTGTAAGGAGGTTTAGTTCCCCCAAGTCCAAGGCTAGCGTTAGGGCCAATAGCTGGGATGGCAGTCAAAAACTGCGATGTAAAGTTAGGCATACCATAATAAAAGGGACTAGAATCCATAGGGATGGAATGAACATTTTAACCCGGTGAGTGATCAAAACCCCCAAAAGGGTTCGAGGCAAGATATGAAGCATTAACTACAGGTCGAGCCATAGTGCTGGTATAAGCCTTCGGCACTACAACTGTAGAGGTTGTAGGAGTCAAAGGAGTGCCATTAACTATAGTGGGTATGGGAGTTGAAGAAATCCCATTGTTCTGAAGACCAGACTCAGTACTCATCCTTGTGGAACCACAAGTCTGAAAGGTGGATGTGTGTGTACCACTTCTACAAACTCTATGCCTTTTAGAAGGAAAGAACCCAAAATCCAGTGGTAACTATAGCAACCAACGAGACTGGTGAGGAAGATGGTCCAACTCCATGACGACTTATGACTCTACAAAAATAAAAATATATCCTAAGGCCAACTAGTAGTCAAAGAGCATACGAAAGAGTCAAACGTCCAATATGCATGCAAATGGGCTAAGGTGGTTGAGTGGCCTCCCTCGCTAAAGAAGGTATGTCTCATCCAAGAGGGACCTGAGACTCCCTGCTAAAGTTTGTAGGTAACATAATCAGTTATAGAGGCCCTCGTGGGATTAACAACTAGTCGGTTAGATCCCCCCAGAGAGGTAATCCTCCATAAAGGTTGTGTGTTGTCCGACCTCTATCTGACCCAAGATACAAGCAGAATAACCCTTGCAAGTAGCCTATGAGATACCTAAGTCAAGCAACTAATAAACCATTGTATAACCAATGCACATGGGAGCAGTCGTAAGTCTAGATCACCGTATGGGTAGGGTAACAAAGCCCAAAACCTTGAAAGCATCGCATCTCACAGAGGTATGGGCACTAGCAAGATCCCCAAATACAAATAAATCCACAGAAATATCTTTGACGCTAGGTGAGTATCCAGGGGTTATCCTTTCAACTAACTTCGCGCGACCTCATGATTAACTCCAGCGTGAGCGGAGCCTCCTGATATTAACAATTATACAATGGAATTCTCACTTCCCTGTCTCAGACACATATGTTGATTTAATTTCCTTGGAGAAGTTTACTCACAAAATCCTATCCCAAGGCACTAAATCCTAGACTAGTTTGTGCACCCTAAAAATAAAATCGTGTCTAATCAATTTCAGTTTAAAGTGTAAATTTTATTGGCCATGATTACTCAAAAGGGTATGGAAGCAAAACTCATGATGTTATGACTCTGCAAGAGTATAAATATGAATATAATGCAAATTCTATCTTTATCTTTTCAATGAATGGTATGATAATAAAAACAATGCAATTTTCAATTTCAACTCTGCAATTCAGAAATAAAAAGCAATCTTTTGCTAAATGTACTAAACTAATGATAACGGTTCAAAGACAAAAATGTTAACCAATGCAAAATGCCTATATTTTTGTATTTTCAATATATTAAAGAGAAAATGCATGGACTGAGAAGCAACCTGATATAAAGAATTCTACTTTGTATAAACGAAATAACTCAAGAAGAATACCAAGAAGACAAGCCAACAACCCAGGATTTAAGGACAAACAAGGATGAAAAACAATGAGAAAGACGACGCCCATAAATTCAATTCCCAATAGGCTTCCTGTCAACCCAGAGAAGCTCAACAGACACTACAAAGACCTAAGAATACTCAACACACATCAAATCTCACCCAGTAGTCACTAAACCAAGTAAACAAGCAAACATAAGTGGTATACGTGACTATTTAGGAGAACAAGGCGTATATACGCATCTTGCAGTGATACAGCAAGCAGGTATACACGAATGTCAGGGAAAAAGGAGTATATAGGCTTCAAAACAAGGCCAGGAAAAGGCAAGAAGGCTGGAAACTTAGACCCAGAGTGAACAGAATCTGTCGAGCAGTGATACAACAAGAAACACAAAGGAAAAAGAGTAATGTAAGAAGAAAAAGTAATTCAACACTTAGAAGGAAGATCCTCCCCAGTGGAGTTGCCAATTATGTTATGAGGGAAAAACTCTATATGGCCAAGGGTAAACCACAACAGACAGGTATGACTGCAGAAATCAACTCAATTCCAGCATATGCTATATAAACTAATGTGCAAGATAAGAAAGTGGCCTACCTCGATCCAATGTTTGATGATGTTCCACCGTTGAGCACTACGACCCAAAGCTTTATACTTGCAATAAGTTCTTAACAAATGAGCAGAGTAAGCATATAGTGATGATATAATGGGGTTAACAGATTAGATAACATAATCCATCAATAAACATTACAAACATGCCCATGGATAATAATCATACATTTGAAATATACCAATAGGACGGGAAAGGAGTATTTCTATTAGTAATTGATCAGCAAAAGTGACAACATTACAGACTTCCATGTCGACACGATTCGAAACCAAGAAACTAAGTTCCTTCCAACTAGGCCTCCACCACTTCAATCCTCCACTAAAGGCAAGCTCATGGGAGAGAATCAATGAGGCTCTTTCAACAATAGGGAAAGAGCTCGGGGGCTGAACATTGAGTTCAGACTTGAGGGACAAAGGGATGCAGACTCAATATGAAGTAATTTATCCATAGTAACTTTTCTCTCAAAGTTGAATGCTTTCTCCTCTTTTCCATAGCTCAAAATTGTGCTTTTATAGCCTTCAGAATGCAACTGAAGGGCCGAGTCAGAACGTTTCCAGTATGTGGAAGGCCAAGGATCAAAGATATTTTGTCGTGACATGGAAACCTGACCTCATTTTTTATTTTCTGGCACAAATCGCGATGTACGCGGGCTGTAGGGAGTAGACAGCATATATTCATCTTGAATAGCTGATAGGAAGCATATATGTGGAAAAATGTATATTTTTGGCTCTGGATTCATCAAAAGGGATGACAAATCTGCATAGGGAAATGGAAAAAGGCCCTCTGTGCAAGATAGCAATGGTGAGAAAAATATTTCTATAACAACATAAGAAACCATATTCAAGTCACCCAGGTTATCAAAATACTATAACAACTTTGAAGAAAGAATATTTTTGGCTTGGGATGAAAATAGAAGTAGTTGAATACCTTGTCAGGTGTCTTGAGTTCCATCAAGCTGAAGATGAGAACCGTCGTCTAGCTGGATTATTTCAACCAATAGCCATTCCTAAGTGGAAATTGGAAGTGATTAGTATGGATTTCATTATAGGACTACTTACAAATAAGAAGAAAAATGACTCTATAGTGGTAGTAGTAGAAAAAACCACTAAATTTGCACATTTTATCCTAGTGAAATTAACTCACAAAGCCATAAACATTGCAAAAATTTTCATGAGTGAAATTTTTAGAATGCATAGTGTTAGCACCGGAAGTTGCCCTTCAGATTGTAGGAAAGGAAAGCCTGATACCCATCAGAATTGTGTGTCACAGGTTGGTTATAAAAAGGTCATATGGGCGCAATCTCAAGAAAATATGTCATTAACTCAGAAAATTGGGCTGATATGCAC
Organism: Picea engelmannii; assembly: GCA_009831015.1. Taxonomy (NCBI): domain Eukaryota; kingdom Viridiplantae; phylum Streptophyta; class Pinopsida; order Pinales; family Pinaceae; genus Picea; species Picea engelmannii. The sequence goes on from ML789029.1 coordinate 256,779, forward strand.
AAGAAGGTGAGGTCTTGGTTTAACTTCAGTCAGTAGGTTGTAGCAAGGGTGATTAGGAGGAAGACTTTAGCGAGAAAAATGTAGAGGTCTGACATAAGCATCATACTTTCCAGTAGCCTAAGGAAGAAAAACTTAAATACAAGGTCCTCTTGGATTCAAATTTCAAGGATACTGAAAGAAATCATAACAACATTACATTCGAACATTCAACATAATACAGTGACAACAATCCATGTGAATCAATCATCCATGAACTCTCTCAGTAACAGAGGCAGATAAGACAAAGTAAGAAAGATGACTATTATTAAACAAGAAGTCTCAGACTACAACACATAACCAGAAAACAGGAAGCTTCATTAAAACTTTACAATACGGGAGCTTTGCTCTACCATCGACCCTAAAAAATTATCAAAGCTGATTATTTATACTCGGAACAACCTGCCAACACCAACAGTGTGACCTGACTACTTCATTCAATCTTCACGTATGCCCCTTCTTCTATCAGTTTGCACTTGCATTCTTCTATCAGATGCGATCTCAGATCAGTATGGGCTTTGTAGGAAAATTCATTTACAGGGAGACCTTGGGTTGATAGCCTGCCTCCATGGAAAACTTTTCCATGCTTTCCATTTATGTGGTGAAATGAGGTTTCAACCACCTTCCTCATTCTCATTAACTACTTTCATCGGGATTGGGATGAGGCCTGATGCCCATGAATGTTCCAGGCGAGCTCACGACTCCTTCGAGTCAATTATGGTGCCTCGAGGTCACACAGATCTTTCTCTGTGACCAAATTGGGCACTTTAATCCTTTTCTCAGCTCCTTTTCATCACCCCACACGACCTTAGGCCATGACCTTGTGCTTATCCCATATAAAATTTCAGGATTTCGCATTTCGGGAGTTTTCACTTCCCTTGTATCCAAATATTCCGATGCCCGAAATCTCCGAAACTGCCCATCTAGATCAATGGGCAGACTTTCTTTAAACCTGACGGCCACGATCGTTTCCTTGAAAAATCTCAACCACCCCCTGCTCGACAGGCGGTTTCCCATTCTTCGGGCCCCACTTTCCATATGACCGTGGGCCGTGATCATGGGCCCAACTCTCAAGCGCGTCGGGATTTCGCGTTTCACGAATTCATGCTAAGATCCATGCTCAACCTCCGAGTCATGAAATCATGATCACTTGGATCAAGTGACACGAGTTTCTTTGCATCAGACGACCCAAATTGATTCATCATTTTGGGACTTTGGAAATTGACACTTCTTACTTTGGTCTTCCCAAAATGAATTTTTTCACGCTTCGGATCTAGCGCCACGCATCCTGCTGAAATGGACGGCCCAGATCATTTCGTGACTTCACGTTTCATGAGTTCGCATAACTCTCCACTTTGACTGCTCCATCCTGCAAGTCTATGAAATGCTAATTTCAGGCCACACGCTCTTCCCAGGATCGACGACTAGGATGGCCTCACGATTTCAGAACTCTTGCTAACGTTTAACTCGATGTAACTTTATATCCCGATCACCCGATGGTCGTAGATCAAATATGCTTGATGGATCTTCCTCATTGGAAATTGATCTTGATCGCTCATGTGATTTAAGTCCATATCAGACCGCTCTAAGTGTTGTGCTTTGCACTCATGGTTGTGGCCTGCAGCCCTTGACAACTTTATGTAATAACATTTGGCTCCACAGGGGATGGCATGCTCCCTGCGAGCTGCCAAGAAAAATCAGCTCCAGTGCCTTATTTTTTGGGTTATGGAGTCATTCTCTTAAAACGTCCTGCTGAGGAATACAAGCTGATAAGTAAAAACAAAAATAAACACACATACTCCAAGGAGCTTATTTATGTACAGTCCTAAACTAATTTATTTCTACACAGTGCTAGGTGAAAGAAAACTTCCACCATAGCCATTCAAGCAACTTCCTAGCTACTAATTTATTTACTCTGTTAATTTATTTACTCTATTAGCAGAACAGTTACATTCTTCATCTTTCCTCATATTCCTGAGGTCAGGATAAAGCTGGGCGGCTTCAAGAAATGAAGGAAATACAACTCCATGTATTCCCTCACAAGCTCATAGGCCAAGTGACAAACTCTAGAAAATTTGTAACCAACGCCCTTCTCTGCCACACAGCTTCTCACACATTGCTATATTTCTCTGGCCAATTCATGTGGGTCAGGGGTTGGTGTAGGCTTACTGATCTCAAAAGAGTTCTACTTATGGACAGACTCTGGGCAAGATATAAACTACCCCTTATGCTGCTCCTCTGGTTCTTCTTCTTGGATCTCCCAGGGGTCAAATTCATAATCATCATAAACATGACCCATGGGAAAAATGTGCTCTTCATTTTGTGGGTTAGTGATGAATGCAGGAGATGAGAAGAGATGCATATCTAGCCCTTCCTCCTCCTCACTGGGATATTCATAAAAAATGGGCTGCTCCTGGTCAACGTTCGAAATGACTTCTTCCTCAAAAATAGGGTTTTCCAAAACTTTTTCTCCAAGGGCAGGAATGTCCTCTGCATCCTCAAATGAGTAAAAAATGTGTTGCTCATACTTAGTCTCTTTAGAAAAAGGGTTGCAAGGAAAATTAGTTTCCATAACAGGTTCGATTTCTACACTTTCCTCACTAGGGAAACAAACACATCTTTCTTTTGATGCAGATGAACAGGGAAGAGAAAGAACTGACTTATGATCCAAGTCATCTCCTTCATCCTCATGGCCTGCTTCTGAATCAACTATATCTTGAATACAGTCGTCGTATCCCTCACAACATCTATAACAAATTAACTCTGAGGGATAAAGCTTCTGACAATGAGCGTTGAAGGCTGCATGAAAATCTCTCAGGGAGGAAATGATAGCAGGGGGTCAATAAAGATACCATTCATGAGCATCCCCTGCTAATGAGAACATGAACATTTTTAATAATACGTCTTCATGATGTATCTTCCATTAGTGCATGACTTCATGAAACTTGTGGAGATGCTGACCAGGGTTGTCCTCCCTATGCTCTCTAAATATGGGCAAATAATCACCACATTCATTTATATAAGGTACAACATTTGGAAAAATAGGAACAGAGGAGAAATTAAAGGGAGCAAACGTCTGAGCCAATATTTTCTCCATTTCGAACCAGTGGAGTCACCAATCGATCTTTAATCATGGAGTTGCCAAGTGAAAGATATGTAGAATGGGTGTGTTTGGTCTTTGTTCACCATCAAAGAGCAGATCTGATCATTGTGTTCTCCCAGGGGATACCAGGTGTATCCAGACACAATTTTACTGAAACAATGGAGCCGAGAAAATGGAGTCGCCTCAGTAGAGTCACCGGGTGCACAGTTGCAATCTCAATGTACTAAGTTCTGATGCACCTTCAGAACCAGTAAGCTTTGTCATTCAATCCCAAGGAAAATATTCAATTCATCCCCGACAATGGTGCCAAAAATATTAGCACCAAAATTCACCCTTCGGATTGCAGGAAAGGAAAGCCCGACACCCATCATAATTTTATGTCACAGGTTGGTTATAAAAAGGTAAAATGGGCACAATCTCAAGAAAATATCGTCATTAACTTAGAAAAATGGGCTAATATGCACAAGAAGGTGAGGTCTTGGTTTAACTTCAGTCAGTAGGTTGTAGCAAGGGTGAGTAGGAGGAATACTCTAGAGAGAAAAATGTAGAGGTCTATCATAAGCATCAGGCTTTCCAGTATCCCAAGGAAGAAAAAATTAAATACAAGGTCCTCTTGGATTTGAATTTCAAGGATACTAAAAGAAATCATAACAGAATTACATTCGAACATTCAACATAAAACAGTCACAACAATCCATGTGAATCAATCATCCATGAAATCTCTCAGTAACAGAGGCAGATAAGAAAGAGCAACAAAGATGATTGTTATTAAACAAGAAGTCTCAGACTACAACACATAACCAAAAAAACAGAAGTTTCATTAAAACTTTACAATACGAGAGATTTTCTCTATCATCGACCCTAAAAAAATATTAAAACTAAGTATTTATACTCAGAACAACCTACCAACATCAAGAGTGTGACCTGGCTACTTCATTCAAAGCTTCGCCTATGCGTCTTTTTTTTGTCTGTCTACACTTGCATTCTTCTGTTAGACGCAATCTCAGATCAGTATGGGCTTTGCAGTAAAATTCATTGACAGGGAGACCTTGGGTTGACAGCCTACCTCCACGGTCGGATTTTTCATGAGTTCCATTTATGTGGTGAAACGAGGTTTCAACAACCTTCCTCATTCTCATTAACTACTTTCATCGGATCGGGATGAGGCCTGACACCCATGAATGTTCCAAGCGAGCTCATGACTCCTTCGAGTCAATTCTGGTGCCTCAAGGTCACACAGATCTTTCTCTGTGACCAACTCGGGCGCTTTGATCCTTTGTAAAATTCCTTTTCATCACCCCACATGACCTATGTCCATGACCTTGTGCTTATCCCATATAAAATTTTGGGATTTCGCATTTCGGGAGTTTTCACTCCCCTTGACTTCAAATATTCTGACACCCGAAATCTCCGAAACTGCCCATCTGGATCAATGGCTAGACTTTCTTTAAACTTGATGGCCACAATCATTTCCTTGAACAATATCAACCATCTGTCGCTCGATAGGCACTTTCCCATTCTTCGGGCCCCACTTTCCATATGATCGTGGGCTGTGATCATGGGCCCAACTCTCAGGTGCATCGGGATTTTGCGTTTCACAAATTCACACTGAGCTCCATGCTCAACCTTCGAGTCACGAAATCACGATCACTCGGATCAGGTGACACATGTCTCCTTGAATCAGACATCCCAAATCGCTTCGGCATTTTGGGACTTGAGATATCGACACTTCTCACTTCGACCTTCCCGGAATGAACTTTCTCGCACTTCAGATCTAGCACCACGCATCTTGCTGAAATGGATGGCCCAAATCATTTCATGACTTTGTGTTTCATGACTTTGCATGAATCTCCCCTTTGACTGCTCCATCCTGCGATTCAGTGAAATGCTAATCTCGTGCCACGCGCTCTTCCCAAGATTGAAGGCTAGGATGGCCTCGCAGTTTCAGAACTCTTGTTGATGTTAAACTTGTCGTAACTTTATATCCCGATCACTCGATGGTCGTCGATCCAATCTGGCCGATGGATATCCACCATTGGAAATTGATGTTTCTTGCTCGCGTGATCTAAGCCCATATCAGACCGCTCTAAGTGATGTGCTTTTCGCTCATGGCTGCGGCCTGCAGCCCTTGACAACTTTATGTGATAACACATGGTTTACCCAAAACTATCATTTCAGACAAGGATACAAAGTTCACTTTTAATTTCTATAAGACTTTGTTCAGTGGTTTGGACACTCAATTGAATTTTGTCACAACATACCATCCTCAAACTGACAGTCAGACCGAAAGGAATAACAAAATTGTAGAGGATATGTTGCGGATGTATGTGATAGATTTACCCACAAAGTGGGAAGAATACCTTCATATGGTTGAGTTTTCATATAATAACAGTTATCAGACATCATTAAAAATGAGTCCCTTTGAAGTGATGTATGGTAGGAAATTCCAAACACATGTTAGTTGGGACAACCCAATTGACATATTTATTTTGGGTCCCGACCTGTTAAAATAAATGGAAACAATTGTTTAGAAAGAAAAAAAGAAATTGAAAAGTTCTAGGACAGACAAAAAGATTTCACAGAATAAAAAAGAACACATACAAAATTCAATGTAGGATATCATGTATATCTAAAATTCAAACCCATAAATAGTTCATTCAAATTGGGAAAGAGTTCCAAGTTGTCACCACAGTATTGTGGGCCATTAGAAGTGCTTTCCAGGGTGGGGCTAGTGGCCTATCATCTTGCACTATGAGCCAATTTAAAGGTTCACAATATGTTTCATGTTTCCTTGTTAAAATTGTATGTACATGATGTAACTCATATTGTAAATTGGAATGTGATTCAGGTGGAACTAGAAGGCGAGTTCTAGGTGGAACTGCTACACATTCTCGATGGGAAGGAAAATGTGTTGCAGAACCAATCCATCTCTTAGGTTGAAGTGCAGTGGAGACACGTTAATCTTGAGGAAGCCACTAGGGAATTGGAAGAATCCATGAGAAAGGCTTATCCATTCCTATTCCAGAGTTGATATGCTCAAATTGGAACACCAAGGACGATTTTCAGTTCAAGGGGGGGAGGATGTAATGTCCCTCCATTTATAAATGTTTGAATATTTTAATTTTGATGGTTGTGTTGTGAAAGTTTTGGAAAAATATTTATGTCGAAAAATTATATCATCATAAACATTGATGATGAATGTTTTTTTTAAATATTATTTTATTTTATTTTATTATACTAGAAACAAATTGATTAGAGAATCCATTTATAAAGAGTAAATCATTATTCCATGGGAGAGTGAAAAGGGAAAAAAAACACCAAAGTAAAAATTGTTCATGAGGATAAGTGTAAGCTTACTCCCAAAGATGTGGGATGTGAGGGAACACGCTAGCACAAAGTTAGGCCAAGAATATTCCCTAGGGTTAGGGATGAGGCTAACTTGAAAAAATACCTAGGGAAGCTATTGTTTCTTCTTATTGGTAAAACAAAAAAAAGACATGTATAGAGGAGGAAGGACCTTGTTGATTACTTGTGAGGTGAACTTGAGTTTGATGGTTCTGAGAAAGATTCAAACTTTGCAATTTCTGGAGAAGGTTATGCAATTTTTTTCCCTATGCAATAATGATTTAGGCTTGGGGGTGATAGGAACAAGTAATATTTGTTGTTCTGGTCTATGGTTGGGGGGAATTGGTTCTCTACTCAGTTTGTTTCTAGTTTCTGAAGCAGACCCAAATATTTGTTCTAAATTTCATTTATTTCTATATTGAATAAATTCTCATTCTTGCTTTAGAGAATATTTTCCAAAATTATATAGTTTCTATTCTATTGTAACATGTTGTAGTATTAATTTACTAATGGGACTACTATGATTTCCTTTCATTTAACAGAAAACATAAGGAATATTACAAACTATAGTTTAACTCGTACTGGAAATAATAGTATCTTCTTTAAGCAGTAATATAAAGGAAATATAGTGTTGAAATATTGGTTGTCATTGATGTCAACCCTTGAAGAAGGCCCGAGGGTGTGGTTTCGATATCCAAAGTTGATTGATGAATATGTACATGAAGGACACTGTAGATGTATGTAAGACACTCATATATGGATAGTCCTCGTCATGTCATTTAAGGTGATAGGTGGTATTCCACGTAGTTCCTCACGGTTGAGGAGTTATGTCCTTGTGAAGTTAGAATCCCCTAAGAATTGTCAAAAATCCCCTGGTTGGTTACAAGTCTTTAATGAAAGGGTAATGTGGTTGTAACAAGAAAGTATATAATCCTATAAGTTTAAGGAGAGAGGTTACTTAGAAAAATTATAAATAAACCTCAAGGAGTCATTCACAAATATATTCACTCACTCATTCTATTGAACATATGCTAGTGAACTAGTGATTTATTTGTCAAGTTAGTGACGGATAAATATGAGGTGGAGACAAGAAAGGAGTGTGGTATTTTTGGGGTTACATAGGAGAGTGAATTCTACTGAGGAGACCCTGTTGATTAAGGTTGGTTGTCATTGATGTCAACCCTTGAAGAAATCTCTGTAGCACAAAGGTTGGGTAATGGACCCAAGATTGTTTGATGTAAATATGAATCGTTATTGACTTGTCATGGTTGATAATAAGTAGAAATGGATGAACTCCAAATTGGTCCCCTTATGGTGAAATCCCTCATGGGAAGACGCTTTGCAGATTGAGTTATCCTAGAAGTATGGTTAGAGAACCCATGCTTATTTGTGGAATAATGAGATGAACGCCAATGAATTTGTCATTGAAACTATCCTATATGTATATATCTTGTCATTCCATTTCTGGTGGTATGTGGAAGGTCACATAACTCCTCACGGTTTGCGAGTTATGACCTTACAAAGTTGGAGGACCCCCATATGTCATCTAGAAGCCCCAAAAGGTCAAAGTAGTGAAAGTGGTTTAAGAGATTTTAAAAGGTAAATAATAAAGTGAAGTGATGAGTGTACTATAATTCAAAGTGAATACAAAATAAATTAATTCGATAATAATTTTAAAGGAGAAATTAGAAGTGGGTTAACCCTAAAATAAGGAAAGTGGGCAAAGTGACCTAGAAGATGTTTTTAAGGAAGCTACTTGGAGAGTATAAATAAGAGGCAGGGCTCTCTCATTTAAGAAACACTTGAGAATATTGAATACCTATAGGTTTCTGAGGTACCCAAAGGATATCTAAGCCTAATTTCTGAGGAAAGTGAAGAAAAGAAGGCCAAAATTCAAGGAAGGATAAATTCTTTTGATGATGCTTTCTAAGGTATGTTTTTTTTCAGGTCATCTCACCATTTACGCAATAACTTATTTTATAGAATGATTCAGACCATGAAATTTATATGCCATTGATTAAACATATCCAAGTATCTGTGGTAAAAAATGAATCTTGTGGGTCGTTGTATTTTTGGAGTTACACTCCGTGGCAAATAGGGTTTGTGGCTAGTCCCAAAACTAGTCAAAAACAAGTGTTTCGGGTAAAAATGTCATAACTTCTTCATAAAAGATCCAAATTCATTAAGAAAAAATGTGTTGGTTAGAGTAAAATATTTATTATGTTTTGTAATAGTTTCATATCAATTCAAAAAATATTCCTTTTGGGGCACTCTCTACAAGGTCGCTCTCTAGAATAAGCCAGAATTCAGCAAGGTGTGCCATTTTTTCCATAACTCCTTTTCTGTGAGGTTCCAAGTAGTGAAACCGAGAGGAATTGCATAAAACACACTGAAGAACATCATGTATCAGTTTCAAATATTTATTCATTACAGGTACAAAGTTATGATTATTTCAAGTTATGGTTGTTGACTAATCCAAAACTAGTCTTGTGAGACTAAAGAAACGTTTGATGAAAATGCTAGTCTCTTGTTGTTAAAGTTAAGGGAGGTTTACAAGTATGTGATTAAATACACTAGGTCTATTATAGAGTTACAAATCATATTTGGATGATGAAATTGATGAGGTTTTTTGGATGAGGTACAAGTTGGGTACATGGTTGAGATAAGTAGTTGATGAGTTGGAACATACATGAGGTGTATAGTTGATTATGTTGGTACATATTGATGATTCATAGTTTATGAGTACTTGACACATGATTGGTAAATACTTGGTACATGGTTGATTGCTCTTGTTTATGGTACAAGTTGATTACAAATTGTTTGGTACAGGTTGGTGCATGGTTGATGCACTTGTTTATGGTACAGGTTGATTACAGGTTGAGGTACAGGTTGATGCATGGTTCAGGTTAATGTTATAGATTGTTTGATACATTTTTACAATTATACATCTCACAGTGATAGTGTGATAGTGGTTTCGTCATTCTACTTCTACTTCAGAGCAGTTAGACGGGGAAAGAACAGGTGGTTGTAGCCACCTTCCGGTTGTAGCCGGAGAACATAGGGGGTTGTAGCCTCCTTCTAGTTGTAGACAAAGAATTGGGGAGTTGGAGATTCCCTCAGGTGTGTAGCCTGAGAAACTAGGGGGTTGGAGCCTCCTTCCAGTTGCAGCTGGAAAACAAAGGAAGTTGGTGCTTCCAATGAATGTAATTCTTCAAGACATATAATATAAAGCATTTTGTGGTTTTCTCTCGATTTGGGTTTCCATGTAAAACACTAGTGTACTGTGTATGTGTGTGATTGTTCATTTCTTATTTCTCATTATTGGATAATAATTCTACATAGATATAACACTTGGATTATTTGGAGAAAAAAGATTATAATTACGCCATTATTGATTCAACCCCCCTCTTAGTAATCCAACAATTGGTATCAGAGCAGGTTCCTTCAAAAATTAGTTTAACCACTGAAAGGTAGATCATGGAGAGTACCAACCCATATAAAAATGGAATACCACACTTTGATGGACAAAATTATGCTTATTGGAGCATAAGGATGAAGACATATATAGAAGCACAGGGGTTTGAAATTTGGCATTCAATTGTAGATGGATACACAGTACCAGTAGTTCCACCAACAAATGACAAAGCAGTGAAAATTGATCAAAATAATTCCAAAGATATAAATGCACTTTTGAATGGTCTCAGTGAAACAATATTCACCAAAGTTGCACATTGTAAATCCGTGAAAGAGATTTGGGACAAGCTTCGAAATATTTATGAAGGAGATACAAAAGTCAAAGTAGAAAAACCCCAAACTTACAGAGGTCAGTTCGAACAACTAAAAATGAAGGAAGATGAGAATATTGCAGCCTACTTCTTAAGAGTTGACAAAACAGTGAATGCAATCATAGGATTAGGAGAAGAAATTGAAGAATATGTAATTGTTCAAAAGGTACTAAGATCTCTTCCTATGAGATTCAACCCTAAGATATCAGCACTAGAAGAAAGATCGGATCTGAACTCAATAAGAATAGATGAACTGCATGGAATATTCACAGCATATGAAATGAGAATTGAATAGGAAAATCCATATGAAAAATAATCAACCTTCAAAGAATCCAAAAGATCAAAGAAAAATAAAAAGGAACACGAAGAATATAGCAGTAGCAACGACGTCTCGGAATATGATGAAGAAGTGGCCAATTTCGTCAAAAGACTGAATAAGGGAACCAATGGTAGTTACAGAGGTAAGCTTCCTTTAATTTGTTTTAATTGTGATGGTATTATTCATTTTGCTAACAAATGTCCTCATAAGAAAAAGAGAAATGATGAAGGTTACTCAAAAGGAAAACACACATATAAAGGCAAAAGAACTACAAAGAAAGATTTTAAGAAAAGCTTATGCATCAAAGAAGACATCTCATCATCAGATGAAGATGAAATCAGTGGTAGTGAGACAGGAAGATTTCTATTCATGGCAGTAAATTATTCTGACAAAGAAGACTCTGAAGAATAATATGAAGAAGATGAAGAAGGATATGAAGAAGTAGAGGACGAAATTGAAGAGGTAGAAGCTGACTATCGAGAAGAGTTAATCTGTGCCATAGAATTTATTAGAAGAGAAAATAATAAAACAAGAAACCACAAGAAGAACTAGACAAGAAAAAGGACCCTCGAGAACTAGAACAAATGATCACAAGATTGAAGGTTCAAATAGAACAAGATAAAAGAATTGAAGAAGTACTCAAAGAACAACTAGAAGAAAAGGACAAGATCATTGGAAACTTGGAAGCAAATATTGTCACACTGAGAAATGATATTCAAAAGAAAAATATGCATAATAGCTCAAACGTTCTGGATGACATTATCAACAGTCAAAAATCTCATCTTAACAAGTATGGACTTGGATACCATCAGAAAGAAAAGGGATCAATCTCCAAAACAATAGAGAAAGAAACAAATCCAAAAAGCTATGTGGAAACAATCAAAGGGGATAGGAGGATGTACAAGGAAGATTACAGGGACACTCCTCCACAGAGAAGATTCAGATTTCATAATCAATAACAGACAGATAGGCCTCAAGAAGAAGAAGGATTCATAAGAGCACCTTCTTTAAGAAGATCTTCAACTCCCAGGTATCAAACCATATTTTTTGGTTTATGTTATGCATGTAATAAATTTGGACATAAAGCTGTGAATTACAGAGCTAACAGCAGGAACAATAACAACTTTGAGAGTCACACACAAAGGGGTTACTCAAGAAGACCTAGTGAAACACAAAGAAGTTACAACAGGTTTGAATCTTTGAGAACTGAAGTGGAATGTTACAAATGTAACAATTTTGGACACATGGCCAAAAATTGCAAAATGATAGTCTCTCCTAAAGAAACTCAACATAATAACAACAGTCACATACAAGAACCTTAGAAAACAACATGGATAAGAAAGCAAGATCAATATAGCAATGAATAATGCATAGACGCTCTACAAGCTAAGAAGAAGAAACACGGTTGGTATGTTGACAGTGGGTGTTCAAAACACATGACAAGTGATAGAGACAAATTTATTACATTGCGAAAGGAAAGAAATGGATCAATCTCCTTCGGAAATGATAATTCAACCAAAATTATTAGAGAAGGCATAGTCCAAATTGGGAACAAGAATAAAAAGTCACAAAATGAACTATTGGTAGAAGATATGAAACATAATATTCTAAGTTTGAGTCAAATGTGTGACCAAGGTCATAAAGTTACTTTTGATTCAAAAAAATGTGAGATAAGAATAGAAGGTTCAGGGAAATTAGTTAGTACAACAGAAAAAACTTCAAACAATATATATGTATTAAGTGAAATTGGAAATGAAAAGTGTTCTCTAGGAAAGGAAGATGAAAGTTGGCTATGGTACAAAAGAATGGGTCACATGCATTTTGATAACCTTGTCAAAGTCAGTAAAAGAGAAGCAGTCAGAGAAATGCCCCAAATCAAGAAACCGACCAACACTTTATGCAAGCATTGTCAACAAGGAAAGAAAACAAAGACCGGGTTCAAATCAAAGGAATATTCAACAACAAGACCACTGGAAATTGTGCATATTGATCTAGTTGGACCAATTACAACAAAGGGATTAAAAGTGAAATATACTTTATGTTATTAGTTGATGATTATACAAGAATAACTGCAGTTTGCTTTCTTAAGAACAAGTCAGAAGATTTTGAAAACTTCAAGATCTACAAGGAAATGGTTGAAAATAAGATGGATTCAAGGATCAAATGCTTGAGATCTGAAAATGGAGGAGAGTTCACTTCAAAGGAATTTATGGACTACTGCAGCAGTCATGGAATAAAAAAGAAATTCTTCGTTGCTATGACACCTCAACAGAATGGAGTTGTTGAAAGAAAGAACAAGACAGTACAGGAAATGGCTTGAACAATGCTAATGGATTCCAAATTGATAGATATATTTTGGACACAAGCAATGCATACAACAGTTCAAATTCAAAACAGAAACAACATTGATAATGCTCAGAAACAACATTGATAAAACTCCCTACGAGCTATGGAAAGGAAGACTAGCAAATGTGAAGCACTTCAGAGTTTTTGGAAGAAAATGCTACATCAAAAGAGAAGATGGTAGAATGGAAAAGTTTGACTCTTGTGTGGACAAAGGAGTACTTGTTGGTTACTCAAGTACAAGGAAATCATACAAGTGTTACAATCTAAGATTGAATAAAGTTGTGGAAAGCATCAATGTAACAATTGATGAAACAGGCAGACCATAATCAAAGGAAGAAGAAAACAAATCAATGGAACAACTTTTCGAAGAAGAAGAAGCGAAATATGAAGTAGAAGAGGAAGATTAAGAGAATCTGATAGAAACAGAAGAGAAAGTTCAACATGTATCTCCAAAGACACCTAGCAAACGAGTACAAAATAATCATCCTTCAGATCAGATTATTAGAAACAAAGATGCACGAGTTGAGACTAGAAGAAAAATCCATTCACTAGAACAAACACACCTAGCACTCTTATATACAATTGAACCAAACTGTTTTGAAGAAGCCAACAAGGATGAATTTTGGAATAAGGCCATGGATGAAGAATTGGGTCAAATAGAGAAAAATGACACTTGGGAACTGGTTCCAAGACCAGAGAATAAGAATGTGATCAGCACAAAATGGGTTTTCAGGAATAAATTAAATGAATATGGACAAGTTACAAGGAACAAATCTAGTTTGGTATGTAAAGGATATGCACATATTGAAGGAATCGACTTTGAAGAGACATTTGCCCCAGTTGCCAGAATGGAAGCAATCTGATTGATTTTAGCCTATGCATGATCCAAAAATGTTAAAGTATATCAGATGGATGTAAAATCATCTTTTCTAAATGGGGAAATTGATGAAGAAGTCTACAATGAACAACCAAAAAGATTTCAATTGTCAGAGAACACAAATTATGTGTGTAAATTCAAGAAGGCCTTATATGGTCTAAAACAGGATCCTAGAGCATGGTACTCTAGACTGGATAAGTATTTGTAGAAGGAAGGGTTGAGAAAAGGAAGTACAGACAACAACCTCTACATCAAGGTAAGTGATGGTAATATTTTATTTATTGAATTTTATGTTGATGATATTATTTTTGGTAGTGATGATGACAGGTTAAGCTAGGAATTTGCAAAAGATATGCATAATGAATTTGAAATTTCGTTACCTCAAGAACTATCCTTCTTTTTGGGACTTTAGAGACGTCAAAGAAACCAAGGAATATTTATTTCTCAAACCAAGTATATCAGAGAAATTCTAAAGAGGTTCAGAATGGAAGATTGAAAACTAGTTATCACTCCCATGCAAATCGGTTGCAAGTTGAGAAAAGGTGATGATTCGAAGTCTAAAGATTAGAGGCAATACAGGTCAATGATTGGCAGCCTACTATAAGTGACAACATCCAGACCAGATGTAATGCAGGTAGTTGGATAGGTGGAATGATTTCAAGCAGCACCAAAGGAGTCACATGAGTTAGCAGTGAAGAGGATTTTCAGATATCTCAAAGGAACATAAGAGTTTGGATTATGGTATCCAAAAGGAAAGGATATATCACTTATTGCCTACATAGATGCAGATTGGGAAGGTTGTATTGATGACCAATGAAGTACCAGTGGAGAAATGTCCTACTTGGGTGAGTGTTTAGTATCATGGATAAGAAAGAAACAATCATCAGTATCTTTATCTACAACCGAGGCAGAGTATATTGCAGTAGCATCATGTTGTACACAGGTTTTTTGGATGAAACAAACTCTAACAGATATACAGGTTGAGTATGATGAGCCCATTCTAATCTATTATGATAATACAAGTGCCATCAGTATCCCGAAGAACCCAGTGATGCACTCCAATACGAAGCACATTCCAATAAAGTATCACTTTCTACGGGAGCAGGTTGCATAAAAGAACATCAGAGTTGAGTATGTGGGCACAAAAGAACAAGTGGCAGACATCTTCACAAAACCACTTCCATGGGAATCCTTTGATTATCTTCTCTAGAGACTTGGAGTTATTTATACTCCAAAAATGAATGCTTTTTGAATGCTTATCTTATATGTCTTAGATTTACATGAGGAAGCACCATAAGAGGACAGTTTAGTCAGGGGGAGCAACCCCGAATGGAAAGATACCTTTGCCATTGATGACAAAGGGGGAGAGATTTATTAGATGCAGAGGATAGATGCATGGTTCTAAGGGGAGCATGAGTGATATGATTTTAGTATTGCATCAAATTGTTGCCATCAATGCTAAAGGGGGAGATTGTTGATTAAGGTTGGTTGTCATTGATGTCAACCCTTGAAAAAAGCCTTGTAGCACAAAGGTTGGGTAATCGATCCAAGATTTTTTTATGTAAAGATGAATCATTATTGTATTTTAATGGTTGATAATAAGTAGAAAGGGATGAACTCCAAAGTGGTCCCCTTATGGTGAAATCCCTCACAGGAGGACGCTTTGTGGATTGAGTTATCCTAGAAGTATGGTTAGAGAACCCATTCTTATTTGTGGAATAATGAGATGAAATTCAATGAATTTTTTAGTGAAACTATCCTAGATGGATAGTTCTTGTCATTCCATTTCTGGTGGTATGTGGAACGTCACATAACTCCTTACGGTTTGAGATTTATGGCCTTATGAAGTTGGAGGACCCTCATATGTCATCTAGAAGCCCCAAAAGGTCAAAGTAGTCAAAGTGGTTTAAGAGATTTTAAAAGGTAAATAATAAAGTGAAGTGATGAGTGTACTATAATTCAAAGTGAATACAAAATATATTAATTCAATAATAAATTTAATGGAGAAATTAGAAGTGGGTTAACCCTAAAATAAGGAAAGTGGGCAAAGTGACCTAAAATATGTTTTTAAAGAAGCTACTTGGAGAGTATAAATAAGAGGAAAGGATCTCTCATTTAAGACACACTTGAACATATTGAATAAATATAGGTGTCTAAGGTAACCAAAGGATATCCAAGATGAATTTCTGAGGAAAGTGAAGAAAAGAAGGACGGAATTCTAGGAAGGATAAATTCTTTTGATGATGCTTTCTAAGGTATGTTTTTTTCAGGTCATCTCACCATTTTCGCAATAATGTTTTTTCTAGAATGATTCAGACCGTGAAATTTCTATTCCATTGAGGAAACATATCCAAGTATCTATGGTAAAAAAATCAGCTTGTTGGTCATTGTAATTGTGGATTTACACTCCGTGGAAAATAGGGTTTGTGGCTAGTCGTGAAACTAGTCAAAAAAAGGTGTTTCGGGTAAAAACGTCATAACGTATTCATAACATATCCAAATTTTGTAAGACCAATTGTGTTGGTTATAGTACATTATGTAGTATTCTTTGTAACATTTTTAGATAAATTCAACAAATATGCCACGCAGGTAATTCTCTACAAGGTCTCTCTCTAGAATAAGTCAGAATTCAGCAAGGTGTGCCATTTTTGCCATAACTCGTTTTCTGAGAGGTTCCACGTAGTGACACCTGGAGGAATTGCATAAAAAACACTAAAGAACATTTTGTATCAGTTTCAGATCTTTATTCATCACAGGTACAAAGTTATGATTATTTCAAGTTAGGGTTGTTTACTAATCCAAAACTAGTCTTGTGAGACTAAAGAAACATTTGATGAAAATGCTAGTCTCTTGTTTTTAAAGTTAAGGAAGGTTTGTAGGTATGTGATCATATAAACCAGGTCTATTACAGAGTTACAAATCATATTTGGATGATGAAATTGATGAGGGATTTTGGTTGAGGTACAATTTGGGTACATGGTTGAGACAAGTAGTGGATGAGTTGGCACATACATGAGGTGTATAGTTGATGATGTTGGTACATATTGATGAGTCATAGTTGATGAGTACTTGACACAAGATTGGTACATACTTGGTACATGGTTGATTGCACTTGTTTATGGTACAGGTTGATTACAGATTGTGTGGTACAAGTTGGTGCATGGTTTATGCACTTGTTTATGGTATAGGTTGATTACAAGTTGAGGTATAGGTTGATGCATGGTTGATGCATGGTTCAGGTTATTTGGTATAGGTTTATAGTGATATATCTCACAGTGATAGTGTGACAGTGGTTCCATCATTCTACTTCTACTTCAGGGCGGTTGGACAAGGCAAGGACAAGTGGTTGTAGCCACCTTCCGGTTGTAGCTGGAGAACATAGGGGGTTGTAGCCTCCTTCTGGTTGTAGCCAGAGAATTTGGGAGATGGATCTTCCCTTAGGTTGTAGCCTGAGAAACTAGGGTGTTGGAGCCTCCTTCTAGTTACAGTTGGAAAATAAAGGAAGTTGGTGCTTCCAATGAATGTAATTCTTCAAGACATATAAGATAAAGCATTCCATGTTTTTCTCCTGATTTGGGTTTCCATGTAAAACACTGGTGTACTGTGTATGTGTGTGATTCTTCATTTCTTATTTCTCATTATTGGATAATAATTCTACATTGATATAACACTTGTATTATTTGGAGAAAAAGGATTATAATTATGCCATTACTGATTCATCCCCCCTCTCAGTAATCCAACAGACCCAAGTTTTGTAGGCCCCCACGTGTTAGATCACTAGTGTCCCATGAGGCACCCCCATAGGTTTCTTAAATATTTTCATGTGAGGCCTTGTGTGATAGGATTCATTAGTCTCGCAAGGATAAGATTTTGTTTTGGGTTACGCTGATACTAGGTCCCAGAAGTTAGAAGTGAGTTTACAAGTCAAATCTATTGTGCATTACGTCAACTACAAAGTTATTGGTATATGCTTATGTGCTTGGTTGTTTTACATGGTTATGGTATGATACATGCTTGAGGTATGTTTGGTTTGGCACATGATTGAGGTGCATCTTGGCTACATGGTTGGTTATGGTATGACTATTATGGTTCAACTTTGAAATGTGGACGTATGGTTGAGGTATACACTTGATGTATGGTGGTATATGGATGAGACATATGTTTGGGTTCTTTGAGGAAATTCATTGATGATATGGTATAGATTTATACATGATTGATATGGTATATGGTACTATTTTTATATATGGTTGATGCTTTAGTATGCTATATGATGTTATGGTATCTACATTTTGAATATATTATAGTACATGATTGATGCATGTTATAATCCATTTGTTGGTACAGAGTTGATGCATGGTATGGTACGGGTTTTGGTATAGTAGGTTGATGATACAGTGAAAACTATAGGTTTATGGTACAGTGACAGTGACAGGTCAGATACAGTGGCAGGTTGACAAGTTATAGGTTTATGTGATAGAGGCGGTGACAGTGGCACTGATAGTGGTAGTGACAGTTGGTCTACATTTATATTTCATGGCAGTAGGACAAGGCAAGGAAAGGGGGTTTTATCCTCCTTCCAGTTGCAGCTATAGAATCAGGAAGTTGGTGCTTCCAATGCATGTAATATTTTATATATAAGAAAGCATTCCATGGTTTTCTCCCATTTTGGTTTACATGTAAATTCTGGTGTACTATGTATTTGATGTGATGTGATGCTTCTTATGATTATGTGATCATGATACATTGATGATATAATACTGATTGATATATTGAGGGTATACTATTTATTAAATTGATATATTGTGGTTAAAAGTGATAAAAGTGCTAATATTGATTCACCCCTCCTATTAATATTCCAACAATTTGTATTAGAGAAGGTCCTTTAAGAGACAATATAACCACTAGAAGGAGATGATGGAATATGCTAAGATTAGAGTACCACATTTTGACAGCCAGAACTATTCCTTCTTGAGGAGAAGGATGAAAACATATGTGCAAGCACATGGATTTGATGTCTGGAGATCAATAGTTGATGGATACAATGCACTAGCCACTCCTCCAACAGACAAGAATGGAAAGAAACTTGAATAGAATGATTCAAGGGCCAAAAATGACATTTTGAATGGTCCAAATGAATCAGTATATGTCAAAGTTATACGTTGTTATTCTCTAAAGGAAGTGTGAAAAAATTTAGAATATCTATGAAGGTGATTCCAAAGTCAAGGGAGTCAAACTTCAAACCTTTAGAAGAAAGTTAAAACAATTGAAGATGAAGGAAGATGAAGACATTATTATGTACTTTCTATGAGTTGATGATATAGTCAATGCCATTAAAGGTTTGGGAGAATAAATGAAGGAAGTAGGCATTGTTAAAAAAGTGTTGAGGTCTCTACCCATGAGATATGACCTGAAGATTTCAGCCCTAGAAGAAGGAACATATTTAGTTGCATTAATCATGGACAAGCTACATGGGATACTCACAGTCTACAAAATGTGGATAGAGAAAGAAAAAGCAGTCACAAAGGAAGCAAAATTCAAGGAATCCAAGAAGTCAAATAAGAAAAATAAGCTAAAGTCAAAGTTAGATTGCACATGCAACGATGACTCAAAGGAATATGAAGAAACAAAAAACTTCGTAAGGAATTGTAAAAGAGGAACCAAGAAGTATAAAGGTATTATTCCATTGAAATGTTTTAATTGTGGTGATACTGGTCATTTTTCTTCTAAATGTCCTTATGCTAAAAATAAAAATAACAATGAAGAAGATGATCCTAAGAAGAAAAAGAAAAGTCAAAAGGGATATCAGAGAAGAAACAAAATGAAATCTTTCAAGAAAATTTTCTACTCAAGGGAAGATAAGTTCATCATCAGAAGAGGATGATGATAGTGACAATGATTCAAAAAGAGTACTCTTCATGGCAATAGATGATGATGAAGACAAATCTAAAGAATAAGGTGAGGTTTATCTTAGAGAATAATCAATTAGTGTCTTAGAATAACTATGTAAAGAAAGAAAGAAAATCAAGTCACTCAAGGTAGACTTAAATAAGAAATAAGGATCTCAAAATTCCAACTCAGAAGAAGTAGAGGAAATGATCACAAAGTTAAAGATCTAGGTAGAAGAAGACATAAGAATTGAAGAAGCACTTAGAAATCAGTTGAAAGAAAAATAAAAGGTGATTGAAATCTTGGAAGAAGAGATATTCACTCTCAGAAAATATCTCCAGACGAAAGATATGTAGCAAAATAGTACTAAAATATTGGATGATATTATCAACAATGAGAGACCATACTATGACAGGACTGGACTAGGATACAAGAAAATGAAAACTGAGAATGGTTCATGATCAAATTCAACATAAGAGGAAGTAGAACAAAGAAGATATTCATAATTCATCAGAGGTTCTCCTAAGAAGGAAGAAGACAAAATGACCCAAGAATAAAATCACAAAGAAACTACACCATTTAGAGGATACAAAGTTCTGAATGAGTAGCATCCAACAAGACCTCAAGAAGAGGAAGACTTTAGAAGAGGAGCACCATTTGGAATAACTTCCACCTCTGGGTTTCAAACTCTTTTTCTTATCTTATGTTATTTATGTAATAATTGTGGGCACAAAGTTGTGAACTACAGAGGAAATTCCAAGAACAGAAGAAACTATGAATCCCACTCAAATAATAGTTATCCAAGAAGGCCTTATGAAACATAGAACATAAACCACAACAGTTTTGGAGCATTGAGTAATGATGTGGAATGTTACAAATGCAACAAATTTTGACACATGAAAAAATATTGTAGATTTATTGTTCCCCCAAGAGAATCGATAAATGATACAAATAGTCAAACTAGGAACCACAAAGGATATGGATAAGAAATCAGAACCAATTCAGCACTAAAGAATGATCGCTTTCTCTACAAGCTCAAAACAAGAGAAGTGGATGGTATGTTTATAGTGGATGTTTAAAGCATATGAAAGGTGACAGGAAAAGGTTCCTTACCTTGAAGAAGGAATGAGATGGATCAGTGTCATTCAAAAATGATAACTCAACTAGAATTTTAGGAAGAGGCATAGTCAAGCTTAGAAGTAAGGATGCAAAGGAAACAAATGTTATACCGGTTGAAGATATGAAACATAATATAATAAGAGTAAGTTGTATTTGCGATCAAGGAAACAAAATTTTGTTTTAATTAGAAAAATGTGAGATAAGGAAAAAATTACCAAGCAGGTTGGTGGCTACACCTATGAGAACCCAAACAACATATATGTCCTGAATAAAATCGGAAAGGAAAAATGTTGTTTAGGAAAGGAAAATTAAAGTTGGATCTGGCACATAAGGATGGGTCATATGAAATTTTATAATCTGGTAAAATTTATAAGAAAGGAAGAAGTAAGAGAAATTCCCGAGATTTCAAGGCCAACAAACACTCTATGCAATCATTGTCTACATGGAAAACAAACCAGGACTAGTTTCAAGATAAAATAATACTTTATGACAAAACCATTGGAAATTGTGCATACTGACCTATGTGGACCAATGAGAACAAAGGGATTGAATAGTGAACAATACTTTATGATACCATTTTATGACTACAAAATGATGATTGTAGTTAGTTTTCTTAAGACGAAGTCAGAGGCATTCAAAAAATTCAAGATATACAAAGAAATGGTTGAAACCGATATAGATCTGAAACTCAAATGTTTAAGATCAAATAATGGTGGATATTTTACATCAAAATAATTTACATATTTCTGTGGTGAGCATGGAATAAAGATGAAATTCTCAACAGCTAGGACACCACAACAAAATGGAGTCATTGAAAGAAAGAACAAAAGAATACAAGAAATGGCCAAAACCATGTTCAAAGATACCAATTTGGATGATGTCTTTTGGGTACAAGAAATTCATATATTAGTTCATATTCAGAATAGAGGAATGCTCAGAAGAAACAATGATAAGACTTCCTATGAGCTATGGAAGGGAATAACAATAAATGTGAAGCATTTCAAAGTATTTGGTAGCAAGTGCTACATCAAAAGATAAGATGGCATAATTGGAAAATTTGACTCCCAAGTTGACAAGGGAATATTTTTCGGGTACTCAAGCAAGAGAAGGGAATATAATTGCTTCAATTCGAGACTTGAAAAAATTGTGTAACGCATCAATGTAAAGATTGATGAGAAAGATGTATGAAATATCAAGGAAGGAAGCAAATATTCGAAGGAGAAGAATGAAGAAAAAGATATAAAAGAAGAAGAAGTAGAAGAAGAATTGGAAGAAGAAGAATAGTAGCTAGAAGAAGACTAAGAGGAAGATGACCAGTAGATACCTCCCAAGTCACCTAGCCGACGAGTATATAAAAACCACCCACCAAAACAGATTATTGAGAATAAGGATGTAGGAGATGAAACATGAAGAATAACGTGTTCACCAAAATAACAACACCTAACACTACTATCCACAGTCGAACAAAGAATTTTTGAAGAAGCCAACAAAGAAAAACACTAGATCAAGGATATGGATGAAGATTTGGATCATATAGAGAAGAATGATACATGGGAAGTGGTTCCTAGACCAAAGAACAAGAACATGATAGGAACAAAGTGAGTATTCAGAAACAAATTGAACCAAGATGGATACGTAACAAAAACAAGGTAAGACTAGTATGTAAAGGATATACTCAGTTTGAAGGCATAGATTTTGAAGAAAGCTTTGCCCCATTCGCTAGGGTGGAAGCAATCAAATTGATCTTAGCATATGCATGTTACAAAAGAGTCAAGGTGTATCATATGGATGTTAAATCAACCTTATTTAATGGAGAAATAGAAGAAGAAGTCTACATTGAACAACCAAAAGGATTTATATTATGTGTGAAAACTTAAGAAAGCACTGTATGGACTTAAGCATGCACCTAGAGCATGGCATTCAATATTGAACATGTATGTTTAGAAATAAGGATTCAGGAAGGGAAATGGAGACAACAATCTCTATGTAAAAGTGGATCGAGACAATATATTGATAATTGAAGTTTATGTAGATCACACTATCTTAGGAAATGATGATGATAGGGTGAGTCAGTTACATCAATCTAGGGCACCTAGTTTCAGCTATTGGGCCCCCTCTTCCATCACTTTCTTTCCTAGAAAATCATTTGTTGGAGGATCTCTATGACTAGGGTTTTTATCAATGAGACATAGTGTCATTTCTAAACAAGAGGTCGATTTTCAAGAACTATATGTCAGGTGATTATGAGTAGCATGGTTGCATGGAAAATGGAAAAATATATGTGCGGGATCTTAAGAAACTCCGTTATGATGCTCGGCCTAGATTTTATTCCCTTAAACCAAATTGCCAACATGTACTTGAATGGCTTGAGGAGGCGAGTTGCAACTAGAGATAAAACTCAAATCAAGACTTAGATTGATGAACTGTCAGTTGCATTGGATCTCGGGCATTGGGTTTCACCTAGTGGGGCCCCTTCAGTGTCATTTTGATTCCTGGAAAAGTATTTTTTGGAGGATGTCCATGACTAGGGTTTTTCTCAATGAGGCATAGTACAATTTCTAAACAAGAGGTTGATTTTCAATAACATCATGTCAGGTGATTGAAGGTAGATTGGTCGTAATGGCCTTGTCCAAAACAACATGTGAGATCTTACAAAACTCTGTTATGATGTTCAGTTCATATTTTATGCCCCTGGACCAAATTGCCAACATGTCCCTGAATGGATTGAGGATATGAGTTGCAATTCAAGCTAAAAATAGAACCGAGACTCGAATGGATGAACCGTCAATTGAATTGGATCTCGGGCATTGGTGTTAAGCTAGCGGGGCCCCTCTTTTGTCATTATGTTTCCTATAAAAGCATTTTTTGTAGGATCTCTGAGACTAGACTTTTTCTCAATGAGGCATAGTGAATTTTATGAACAAGAGGTCAATTTTAATGAACATTGTGTTGGGATATTGTGGGTAGCGTGGTTGTGTGGGCCTTGGAAAAACATATGTGTAAGAGATTATGAAAATTCGTTATGCTACTCGGTTTGGATTTTATGCCCCCAGACCAAATTGCCAAAGTGATTCTTAATGGCTTGAGGAGGCGAGTTGCAACTCATGATAAAACTCAAACCATGACTTAGATAGATGAATTGTCGGTTTCATTGGATTCCAGGCACCTGGATTCATCTGGTGGGGGAGCTCCGCTGTCATTCCATTGCCCTAAAAATCCTTTTTTGGAGGATCTTTGGTACTAGGATTTTTCTCAATGAGAAATAACACAATTTCTGAACAAGAGGTTGATTTTCAAGAACACTGTGAAGGGAGACTTTGGTTAGTGTGCTTGTCTGGGTCTTGGAAAAATAGTTGTACAATATATTATGGAACTTTGTTATGTTTCTCGGTTTGTATTTTATGCCATCAGACCAAATTTTCAACATGTCCCTGAATTACTTGAGGAGGTGAGTTGCAACTCATGATAAAACTCAAACTAGGACTCAGATGGATGAACCATTAGTTGAATTAGATCTGGGGCACTAAGTTTCATATAGTGGGGCCCCTCTATGATCATTGTGTTTCCTGGAAAACATTTTTTTGGAGGATCTTCGAGACTAGTGTTTTTCTCAATGAGGGATACTGCAATTTTTGAACAAGAGGTTGAATTTCAATAACACTGTGTTGGATGATTTTGGGTGGCATGGTCATGTGGGACTTGGAAAAACAGATGTGCGGGAACTTACAAAACTCCTTTATGCTACTGGGTTTGGATTTTATTTCCCCGAACCGATTGTCAACATGTCCCTGAATGGCTTGAGGAGGCGAGTTGCAACTCACAATAAAACTCAAATTGGGACTTGGATGGATGAACCATCAGTTGCATTGGATCCAAGGAACCATGTTTCATCTAGTGGGCCCCCTTTGTTTTCAATTTGTTTTCTGTAAATGTGTTTGTTGGATGATATCTGGGACTAGGGTTTTGTTGAGTGCTTATTACATATGTTTTCAATTTAAGACATTGTAAAGCTAGAGATGGCATGGAATGAAAAGGAATGACATGGCATGTCATGGAATCACAAGGCATGGCATGGAAAGGGGAAAAAAAGGAATGGGATGGAAAGGAAAGGAAAGGCATGGAATGGAATGGTATAAAAAGGAAATTCAAGGCAAGGCAAGGAATGGCATGGCAAGGCAAGGCATGGCATGGCAGGAAAGGCAAGGAAATTCTAGGCATGGATAGGAAATGAATGGCATGGAACGATAAGGAAAGCCAAGCCAAGCCAAGGCATGGCATGGAAGGACATGGCAAGTCATGGCATGGCATGGAATGGCATGGTAAGGAAAGGCATGGAATGGTAAGGCAAGTGAAGGGAATGGAAAGGAAAGGCATGGAATATCAAGGTAAGGCATGGCATGGAAAGGCATGGCATGGCAAGGCAAGGCATGGAAAGAAAATGAAAGGAATGGTATTGCATGGCATGGAAAGTCAAGGAATGGAATGGAAAGGCATGGAAAATCATGGTATGGCGAGGAAAGGCATGGAAAGGCATGGAATGGAATGTCAAGTAAATTCAAGGCAAGGCAAGGCATCAAATTGTAAGGAAAGGCATGGCATGGAAAGACAAGGAAATGCAAGGAATGCCATGCATGGAATGGCAAGGAAAGGCATGCAATGGCATGGAAAGGAAAATCATGGAATGGTAAGGCAAGGAATGGCATGGCATGACAAGGCACGACATGGAAATTCAAGGAAAGGAAGGCATGGAATAATGAAATCCCATCTCAAACCAAATACCTCGCAAAAAACAAAGAGAATGAAAAACATATCAAAACAAATCAAAGAGACATGAGCAACATTGACAACACATACAACCATGGTAATGCTTAACACAAACTAAGAAAAAAACACTTCAAAATTGAGACTCCCCTCTCTTCTCCCATCTTAGTGAACTAATGCTCTATTTTCCTCTCTTCTTGATTGTATTTCTCCTCTCTTTCTCCCAGACTGGAGAACCAATTCTCTTATATCCTCTTTGCTCTATTGATTTCTTCTCTATGATCTCCCCTATTTTCTTTTAATTTATTTTTTCACCCACTTGTCAAACTTCAAATTAATTTAATTTTTATTTTAGGAAAAAAAAATTCCATCCCATGCTCCGAGTCCCATCCCTACCATTTTTCATTTTTAACAACACCATTGGAACACACCTCGATTTTTTATCTTCATCCTTACACTACCATTGTGTTCAAAAAACACATTCCTTAATGAATCAAAATGAAAATGACATCATTAGTTCATGACTCGGTTTTTGGTCTTCAATCTCCATAACCATTATTTTTAGTGAACACCTTGCCTTGCCTTCCCATGACATCCATGCCTTAACTTGTCATTCCATTCCTTTCCTTTCCATTCAATGCCACACCTTGCCTGTCCATTCCATTCCATGTCATTCCATGCCTTTCCATTCCTTGCCTTGCCTTACCTTTCCATGTCATATCATACCACGCCTTGCCTTGCCATGCCTTACGTTTCCTTGACTTTCCATGTCAGCCCATGCCTTCCCTTTGAGATAGAAGAGGTTGATGAGCGTGATTGTCACATAAAAATTCCCATCAATAATGCACACCCTTCCTATAACATGTGCGAGCTAAGGCACATGCACATTCCTATTGGGAAGGGATGAGCACTCAACCTAAGGGCTTAAGATTGAAAGTGTTTTAAAGAATAGATAAATGATTAGAGCACCAAGATGTGAGTGCAATGGTTGTGGGTCCTTTAGTAAGAGGTATATGCATAGTGCACTTAGGTATCAAGTGTGGAGGGGGTTAATGGTCAATTATAGGTTATGCCTATTCTTATATGGAGCTAGATGGGTTTAGGTCATGGTCTAGTTCAAGCTCTAGGTAATGGTCTAGGTAATGGTCTAGGTGATGGTCATGTTCATGGTCATGGTATAGGTCTAGGTCATGGTCTAGGTATATCTCTAGGTCTATGTCATGGTCTAGTTCATGGTCTAGGTATAAATCTAGGTCTATTTCATGTACTATGTCATGGTCATCGTATAGGTCTAGGTCATGGTCTATGGTCTATGGTATAGGTCTAGGTCTAGGCCTTTCCATTCCTTTCCATGTCTGGGTATTTATATGTCTATATCTAGGTATATGTATTGACATATCTATTAGAATATGATGGATGTTCATTTTTTACCATAGACAATATCACTATTTTCACCCAACCATAGGCCGAAGCCACCCTACGAGCACCTTAACCTTGACAGAGAATCACTTTGGAAGCAAACCCTAGTCTAGATAGCCAAACAAAGGGTAGCGCACCTTCCTCCAAGGATAGCGCACCAAAAAAGAGCTGATCAGATAGTCCAAACCATAACCAAGAGATATTCCAAGCCAAAATGTAATCTGCTAGCTGCAGCAGCTGCAACGACATCTTCTCCTCCAAACTTGCGCACAAACTGTCTAACTGCAGTGCGCACAAGTGAGATCTGCAGTCCTGAGAATGCCTTCCAGAATGAAGATTGTCCTCCTGTATTTATACTAATTATGGCTAACGTCCTGAGCTGACTTGTCATTTTGGGTGCCTATTTACTTAGTATATAATATTTCTTCTGGCCGACTTCTTCTCTTGGAGGCCAATAACCTAATACAAATTATCCTCTTGAGCCGACTTGTCTTCTAGAGATATTAGCCAACTCATTAGGGTTTCTTCTTGCTTCCCGGAATATTCTATTCTCGTTAGGTTTACACGTGGAGGTAAATACATCCCTCATCTACCATAATATCAACACCCCCTCCTAGCTAGGGAGGTATTACAGGTAATGGTCTTGAGCACAAACATACAATTCACCCAGTAGAATCAACATAGTTGTATAGACTATCTCATGACTAGATCATGAGCACCATCATCACCATCAGTGTCATCAGCTGCATCATCTCTCGAAACCATACTCCATATGATTAATTAGACATGATGTTGGATAAGTCACTCACTCCATATAGTGACACAAGAGCCATTCTTCTAATCCGAGCATATGTCCTAGAAGAATAAATGTCCTGAACCGTTTTCTGTCTGGGAAATATCTATCCATTGATCATACATCTAGTTGATGATCATTTCCAGCACTGCTAATAGTCTTCAAGGAAATCATAACAATATCATTCAATAGAACAAAACTATGTCTATCCATAGTAGTACACAACTACAATCCAGTGGTACACTACCACACCAAGTAGCACATGGGTACATGATCAGTGACGTATAGTCACAAACAGTGGAACACATCCACCACAGTAGTATACATCTACTATCTAGAGACATACAGTCTTCATAACAATCATCTGATATCAACCTGCACAGAAACAATGCTACGATATAAACTGAATCATCTGGGCCATTCTTCCACTCACATCTGTGAGATCTGGAAGAGAAACTTCCCTCAGAAGGTCAAACATTAATGATGAGCTATATGGACTATTCTTCTCAAGCAAGGAAGAATAACTGTCCTAATTTATGAGCCTGGACCATTCCCCACCCTGGGCCATTCCTCCGACACTAAACAAAGTGTAACCTAGAGAGAATGAGTCTACCCTAAGGAATGCATGTCCTGATTGTTGAACCTAGACCATTCACCTATCTGGGCCTTTCCTCCAGCACTAAACAAAGTGAAACCTGGAGAGAATGAATCTTCCCTACGAAATGACTATCCAGACCATTTCCTAAGGAAATGACTGTCCTGCACCAACCTCCAAAATGGACCATTCTTCGAAGCTGCTCACAACTATGGGCTTCGAAAGAATGACTATCCGGCGAGACGGATCAGTCTTCTTGATTAACCATCAAGAAGAGAGACTGTCCTATACCATTCCCCATGCTAACCACAATGGGAAATCGTTGTCTATGGTACATCAACAATCCATCGAACCATTTTCATTACAAAAATGACTGTTTGATCTTGACCATTTTCTGAACTGGAAAATGCCTGTCCGTCAGAAATATCAAACCACTTTCCGAACTAGAAAGGAACTGCTCTTCCTAGACCATTTTTCGAACTGAAAAATGACTGTCCATAAATCAATAACACATCAGTGCTCCCTCCAAACCTGGGAGTCATCTCTTCCTTTTTCAGTAAGGAAGTTGTCTCCATAATCTGCAACTTGAGTACGCAAACTCTTTCATCTTGGACAAAGGATTTACCAAAGTGTCTGCTTATCTTCTCATCTATGGATATATATATATATATATATATATATATTGGAGAACCAGTTCTCTTTTCTGGACTTCATCATGGAGAATGTAATTCTTGATCTCAAACTACTTTGGTCTTTCTGGAACACTAGTTTTCTCTGAAGGCTTCATATAGCTCTAATATAGTGTGTCATTATTGGATTCATCATTTGTTCCCCATGTTAACCACAATGGGAAATCACTGTCTATGGTACATCAACAATCCATTGAACCATTTTCATTACAAAAATGATCGTTCGATCTGGACCATTTTCCGAACTGGAAAATGCCTATCCGTCAGAAATATCAAACCACTTTCCGAAATAGAAAGGAACTACTCATCCTAGACCATTTTTCGAACTGAAAAATGACTTCCCATAAATAAATAACACATTAGTGCTCCCTCCCACCTGGGAGTCATCTCTTCCTTTTTCAATAGGGAAGTTGTCTCCACGAGCTCTAGCTTGAGTACGCAAACTCTTTCATCTTGGACAGAGTAGTTACCAAAATGTTTGCTTATCTACTCATCTGTGGAGATATGTATATATATGTATGTATATATATATATATATATATATATATATATATATATATATATATTGGAGAACCACTTCTCTTTTCTGGACTTCATCATGGAGAATGTAATTCTTGATCTCAAAGTACTTTGGTATTTCTGGAACACCGGTTTTCTCTAAAGGCTTCATATAGCTCTAATATAGTGTGTCATTATTGGATTCATCTTTTGTTCCCCATTAGCTCATAACATTGTGGCAAGGCTCAAACTAGAACATATCCATGTGGCACTTCTTCTATCATAATGAGATCTTTATCATGGATTGGCAATCCATCATCTTGATCTTCTGAGTAATCATTCTGATACAATATCTCTGTTATAGAAAGTCTTCACCACGCTTCTGTTGTGCATTGGAGGTTCTCCATCAAGTTGTCTTCTTCCATCTGCATACAAGGGTCTCTTTCTGGTATACCTCAAAGCATTGAGTTTTCTCTACATATGCTCTTTGTTCTCTTTGCATTCATCTGATGTCAATTCCAACCTATGGATATTGTGGACGATATAATGGATCATGTAGAGATATATTTGGTTTACTGGAACAAGTAATCATCATAGTCTTCTCCCTCCATCTAGGATAACCTCTAGTTCTGTATCTCGCAATGCTTATATTCATAAGTCTCTCATACATTGTTCTTCATCACAACTTTCAATAATTTTTCTTGATTTGTTTTAGTGAGTTCATATTAGGCTGGTAATCTTGTGATTCTCGATACAATGACTGGTTTTCCTGGCTTTTATTTCTTTCTTGGAATCTTCATGTTCTTCCTCATGTTTCTCTTTAGATCATGGGTACATGGAGTTTTCTATAGATTCCATGCTCTGAAGATTCCAGCTTCTTCCTTTCATACTAGGATCATGGATGTGGATGGATAACCAAGGATGTTTTAAGACTTATTTTCGAAGAAGACTTCTTCTAAGGTCAAACTGAACATGTAATTCTTTTCATGGCTGCTACCATGGATATATAATTTATCACCTTTAATGGATCATAGGATTATCTCCCTCCTAATCCTTGCTTCATGTATGAATGCATGCTCTTCTTTGGGTAATAAATAATTGGCTCCCTCCATCTAGGAGAGTCCATGCTTTCATCTGCATTCTTATTTCTTTCTGCAAAGTGTTACAAATCTTTTACCAATTTCCTCTTGATTTGTTTTCTTCCAAGAGACAAAATTCTTTTTGTTCCTGAAATCCTTGAACCTTGCTGTGAAGGCTTGATCATCGTACTTCTTTTGGGGTTTCTCTTTTGCACTGATCCTTGATTATTCTTGAGCACAACAAGTCCAAATTTCTTCAAATGTAGGATACTCCTTCCTTGTGTTCATGTTTGCAGAAAATGCATCCCACGTCTTGGGAAGACCATTGAGTATTATGTTTACCAATTCCTTCTCTAAAATGATCTCTTCAATAACTTGTAGTTGATCTCTTAACTGAGATATTTTCACAAAGTATGATGTTATGTTGTCATCATCATTCATCTTCATGTCATGGAGCTCATTCTTTAGACTCATTACTAGTCTAATGTTTCTGACCGAGAAGATGTTTGTTAGGGAATTGTACATATTCTTAGATGAGTCAAGATGGGAGATGTAGGGTATCAAGTGGTATTTTATAGAGTCCACTATGATACTCATGACATTGATATCACTGTCTTTGAACTTCTCCATAACTGCAACGTTTTGCGGTTCCTTCTCTTTTCCTTCTTCAAACTCTGGTTCCACAATCTTTCCTTTCACAATATCCAACACTTTATTCTTGGAAAGGATGAGGTCAATCCTTTTCTTCCACGCTCTGAAGTTAGAAGATCCATCTAACTTGTTTTATGACTTCATAGAGTAAGTCATGGTTTCTTTGACTTGGTCAACCCTAGATTTGACCAAAAACTCAAACTTGACGTCTTGTCTTGCTGAGAGTACCAGGAGATGCACTAGGCTAGGGCGCACTGGTCTATATAGAAATTAGGTCAATCCATTCACGTAAGGTGCCTCAAAGAGAGGGTTAGGGTTTCTACAACTACACCTACTAGTAACCCTAGCGACAGTGCTTTGGTGACTGCTCCTGCTAGAAACCCTAGCGACAGTTCTTCAACGAGCTTAATATCCTTATGACTATGCTCCCTTTCAGTGGTTAGTGTTATAACCCTAAACCCCCTACAGACTACACTAGGTTTATAAAGTGCAGGAAGAGATAACCATCTAAAGTCTCCTACTTTTAACAAATATCCCGACATTACCCCACAATCATACATAAAAAACAAAGTATAGGGATCTGGTAAGCTTACCTTAAACTTTGCATCTGGTGTCGATCCATTTGTGCTCAGTTGTTTCTCGACTGCAGATATCCTCCCAAGGCCAATCTGCATTCACCAAAAGACAAGCAAGAATCTACAAGCATGCATTCTATATATGGATTAGTGGGTTAGATATCATAACCAAAATACAAATAAATCATAAAGATTGAAGACATCATTTAGCGGGATGGAAAAAGTATTTCTTTATATTAATCTCACAAAGTCGCTTACAATATGAGATTGGCAACTTCTCCTTGAACTCGGTCTTGGGATCCTCTTCACCATGCACCAACTGCTTCCATGTATTCTTCTCCTCTTCATTTCTCTCTAGGGAGATGGCAAGGGTTTGCAATGGAGGAAAAAGGGTTGGAAAAAGGAATTATGGCTCAAACTCATAATGTGGTTGCAAAATATTGGGGAAAAGGGGGAATACTTAAATGGGCAGAGTTTCTTTTCTCTCATGCTTCCTTTTGGAATGGGACCCCAACACCTTATTTTATAGGCCAAAAAGATAGTTATTCAGTTGGGTGACCGACTATGGGCGGTCAAATGGTTAGGTAACTACCCGAAAACCCATATCCCTTTGCAATTTTTTATTTTTCGTGATTTTTGTGAGTATACATGGGTTGTAATGGCACAACAAGAATGTGTACATGGGTAGTAGTGGTGTAGGGTGCGTACATCTTCAAAAAAATGGTTTTTTAGAAGAGTTGTTCAATAATGGATTGGGAAAAATAGCAAGTAAGATGGCTTGATGCCAGGTATGCATGTCTGTTGCAATTTAGGGTTATAACATATGCCCCCTAATGTTTGAGGTCATAAGAGCATCTGATGGCCAAAATAAATTACAAATCTTCACCAATGTACGAAGCGAGTGAGCCCAAAGACCATAGTTCAGGAGGTGTCATCTACAAAATAATAATTTGTATCACCGAGGTGGGCATACCCATGCTTGGGATGAAATAAAATCATGGCTGCCAATCAAATACACTTCAGATCTAGGTCATATAACTATATAAAGTGTATCCGCGAGAAATACACAACGGATCTACATCTCAAAATCAAAAGATATACATGTATAGTATCCATCTTCAATAAGATAATGATGCCTGATGGAGGGAGATGAAGCCTTCAGAGCTCGAGCAACAACTTCAAGATCTTCAAAACTCGGGTAGGTGTGTAATTTCAGTGTACGAATTCACTACCCAGAGGTCTTCGACGGCTTGTCGGGAATAGACAAGAGGATCTCGGTGATCAGGAAGAGAACTTCATTGATTTTGAACAAAGACTTGATTGGAGTTTTGGGGTGGTTGGGCATGAGGAAAAGAGACAAACTGTAGAAGGGATGACTCATGTTTAATAAAAATTCCCTCAGACAAAAGCATGACAAATGATGAGACTTAGGCAGCATGGCATTGACATAAGTTCACGATGCAGGAGGCAACGCAAACTCTCCATATGTTTGGAAGGATAACCAAATGGGGGAGGACACATCTCTATGTAGCGAGAAAAACTTCCTAAGGTCGTATTAAATCATAGAGCTTGACGAATAAACGGAAGGATGTGATTTTTCCAAGGGCAACTCATTGTGCTGCCAACAAAAAGAAAATACTTTTCCCTTCCTCTTTTTGGGGTATATTTGATTTTTTTGTCTTTTTCAATAATTTTTTAAAGATTGAAAGGGAATAAAAGAATGCTACGTTACAAAGGAGGAACGAGTGTCACAGACATACTAGTTCCAAGCGCAAGGAACACACTAATGCTTAGAGAAAGGAGACATATGAAGGAAAATGACACTTGGGAAAAATCCTCCATGGGTCAAGGTGTCAAGATGCAGAGGCAAAGTGCTACAAGGCTTGCATATAAGGCATGCTTCAGATGGTTCAGTTGAGAACAACATGGAGCCAACATTAGGCCAAAGACGGAGGAATGCAAATGCAATTAATAAGCCACAATGATAACATCCTTCTATGTAATTTTAAAAAGCCCAGAGAAGGTAACGTTTTTTCGTTTTTAGAGAGTTTGAAAAAGCATAAAAGTAGACTCCACTGGGGTGCCTTTTTCGAAGGTAGTCTAGTCGGTTTGAAAAAGGGGTAAACTAGAACAGAACAATCGTCTATTCAAAACCATTTTAACGAGTGTGACAAAGACAATATCACTCGCCAATGTTTTCATATTTAAGGAGTCTGAAAAGAGCTTAACTATGGACTCTGTAAGGGATGTTTTTCTGGACCAATTTAACAAGTGTGAAGAAACAAGGTCACTTGGCCATCTTTTCAATTTTAGGGATTCTGAAAAGAGCTTAACTATGGACTCCATGGGGGTTCCTTTTTTGTAAATTTAGTCCCTCAGGCCCGAAAAAGGGTTAAAATTATACCTGAGAATACTCTTCTAGAGAACCGAAGCTCCTAGAGTATACCTTTGTTCGTACAATTGACCGTACGAACCGAAAAAGGGGTAAACTACCGCTGGATAGACGTGCCTTCAAATTTTAGTTTGGCGACCATGAAGGGCTACAAGATCGCTTGACAATCTTTTCATGTTTAAAGAGTCTGAAAAAAGGCTTAAAGAAGACTCTAGGGGGATACGACTCATGTATGAAACCAGTTCAGGTAGAGCCCACTAGTAGGCTTAGACCAAGAGTCTCTTCGATAGTCCACTTGGAAAGTCTCCTAAAAGGGACGAAAACACAAACCATGATGCAAGTCTTCCCTCAATATAGAAATGGTAGTCATGGCTTCAAGGATAGCCTCATCTAAAGGCAATTCAAAATCTGATAAATCACGTAAACGAGGGTCGACAGTCCCAAACGTTGAAGTAAACTGACCATATTCCATATGACGATGGAGGCTCTGGTCAGGACTAGCAGAGTCTATCAACAAAGAATCACAAGCATGAGGGCTTGAGGATCTACAAGTAATGAGATCAGACTTAGAAGGAGACTCAAGATCACTTGGACCAAGAGAGGGAAGCAAGGGCTCCCATGCCCCTATTGTATAAACCAATGGATCAATTGTTGAGACCAATACTAAGGGAAGGAAAACATGATTGCACAAGTTCCTTCTCAGAAGCAATTGAACACTGAGGATAAGACGCCACATAATTAACCTGTGGTGGGGTAGAGTCTACACAAAAACTAGGAACATGTAAAGGGGTAGTCTAAAATAACGTCGAATTAGGATGGTGATTATCATATGCCAGCTGGTCAATAGTGACAATGATTCCATTATGAGGGAAATGCATCACTCGAAAGAGCATAGACACCACAACATTCATAGCATATACATAATCACGCCTGAGAAGCATATTAAAATCTAACGGGCCTTGCACCACTATAACATCAACAACGACATTCTTCCCACCTAATGAGATAGGCAATTGAGGAAGAACCCCAAAATATTCACTAGGATGTCTGTCAAAAGCCAACATCTCATGCAAAGAAGACACAATCTTGGGAGATCCCAAGACTTTCCAAACTGAGGAGGATAAAATACTTGTAGAGGATCCTTCATCCATGATACATTGATAAATGTTTGTTGAATTAACTTCAACCCTTATTTGAAAGGGTGCGAAAGAAGGAAGGTGAGGTTGAACAAGATCATTCCAATCAAAGGAAACCATCTTAGGGATTGGAGGGGGTATGCTCGGAACGAGTGGAATGCCCCCTTGTTCTGAAAGTACTAAACTGGAAATGATAAAAACATAGTCGGTAGACACATCACTCTCCAAGAGAAGCGTGGGATCAGCCGAAGACTGCATCGGCATGACCACTTTGATAGACTCGACACTCTTCAAGAGAAGAGTGGGGTCAGTCTAAGACTGCATTGGCATGACCATTTTCTCAACCAATGCCTGAATAGGATGCAAGAGTACATGGTCTAAAGGCACCTCACCCCCAAAATAGGAGTGGGATCAGCCGATGACTTCATCGGCATGACCACTTTCTCAACCAATGGCTGAATAAACTGTGAGGAAACCTCAGAAGACTCAGAATCAGAAGAGCTTGTAGACAAGGACCACAATCTTCATACCTCTGGAAGGCCAGGGCACAGATGAGTAAGGTGATCTCCCTTGCAAATCTTACAAGGGAACTTAGGCTTACGTCCTATCCATCTAGGTTTGTCAATAGAATCAATTCCCCCAGCATGAATGGAAGTGGTTGGTTGCACATCTCCAACGTGACTTGCAGAGGTTGGTGATGGGTCAATAATGTGATTCACATAGGCTATAGACCTATTGCCAATATGATTATCAAGGACTGGACTTTTCCCCCTAGCATGACTTGCAGAGGCTAGGTGTTGGTCTTCAACATAACTTGTAGAGGTTGAGGACATATCTCCAACATGACTTGCAAAGGTTGGTGATTTCTTCTTCCTATTCTTCCTCTTTCTACTTTGTTTAGACTTCCGGTTACTAGTAACTGTACTTTCACTAGAGGCGGGAGAAGGAGGAAGTGGAGAATTTGTTGATGAAGGAACATCAACAAGATGCCCATGACATAAAGTGCTTAAATGAGAAGTGTCAAGAGAATTCGGGACATTTGGAATGGTGCCCAAACAAACCAGTAGTTCCACATTCAACCCAAGAATATACAAAGTGGCCATCAAAGGGACACCAACGTTTCCGAAGAAAGGAAAAGGACAAGAATCCCCTTGCGAAGGGGTTCCTTGGTTGGTATCATCAGTAACCTTAGCCATGAATATCTTATGCACATATTCTCCTCTTGAGGTATTTTTCAAGTTCGTAAAAGTCTCACACACTGACTTAGATGAACCAGTGTTATCAAAACAATGCCTATAGAGAGGCGGATCCATGTTTCTAAGCAGAAGACCAAAAATTCCTCACAACCGACGGAATGGGCGGTCAAACACATTAGGTTAGAGACCCAAATAAATGACTGACTAACTCACTATGGAAAGCTAAGGAGCACAAATCACACACTAAAATTTCCTAAAGGAAAATCAAGCAGACCACTATCTAGTACGAAGAATAGTTACGCTAGCCAACACTAGAGAAACTTACCGGTGCAAGTGAAACTCAAACATGGAAGAACACTTAGGGTATACTCTGCAAAGCGTGGCCCGACGTCTTCCCTAGGTACCATGGTATACCCCCGCAGTCACCTGTGTAAGTCCCTAAAATAAAGGCAACTAGGTTTCCAACTCGCGAACAGTCACCAGGTGGGTACAATCGACATTCGGGTGGACCGCAATGAGAAAGGTATCAAGCCCAAAACCTAGTGAGGGTATCAAAACCAAGTGTTCCAGAAGATGACTGAGAACCTCGAATGGATTCAAGACCCATGAAGCTCCGTGGAAAATGTGATCAATGTAATCCCAAGATAAGTCCTCTATATGTGTTCCTCCACTACGATTGGTCCGACTTTGAAGGGGTTATCTCTGCTACCTTTCTGCACGCGACCTCGTGTTTAACCCTTGTGATAGAGGGGGGTCCCGGATAAATTTCACGTTTACTGGACTTTAACACTCCCTAACTCAGACTCCAATGTTTGATTTAACGTCCTTGAAGAGTTTTCTCTCCAACCTAATTCAAGGCCCTAACACTAAACTAGTTGGTTGACCCTACAAACATAAAAAGTCTAATTAATTTTAGATTAGCATTCTTTTTAAGACTTGATTTACTCAAAAGGGGTGCGGTACTGAAACTGATGTTGTTAAGACTCTTGCGAAAAATGAAACTTATAAGAACACTAGCAAAGAAGGATTATCTTTCTTATTTTTCTTTTGAAATGATTTTAAAATTAGAAGAAAACACAATGCTATGCTAATTTCTTTTTCTTTTCAAATAACAATGCAAAGAAAATGCCAAGAAAGAAAGATACCTAACAAACTAAGTTTTTTTTTTATATTTTGTTCCAATCAAAGAAGAAATAACAAAAGATTCTAAAAGAAACTGATGAATACACGATTCATGGAAACTCATTTTTCTTAAAATTTCAAGCTAAAAATAAGTTTAAAAAGATAGGAAACACAAGAAATCTTTTTTCTAAAAGGACAAGAAAACTGACGTCAAACCTAGGCTTAAAGACTGTAACTACAGATACCAATACTAAATCAAGAAACCCTTGATAAGTCAGACTTCAATCAAGGAAGAGGATGACTGCCTCTTCTTAAGAAAAAGGCTTCCTGACACAGGCACGCTACTGACACTTCAACAACCTGCATATGTATGTGGGTTGTCTAAAGGTAGGGCATGTATGTACGCGTGCAGATCCACTACTGGCCATGTACACCTCTATAACTTTCTAAAAAAAGAAAAAAACAGTCAAGCTATCAAGGCAGGGAATACTGGTATGGAAGACCATAATCCCTTAAAGACTTAGACACTTACAAAATCTCAAAAAAGGAAATTAAACCAATTAAAACACTAAAAAAGAATATCCCCTAAAAAACCCTAAAGGCTTCCCCAGTATGGTCGCCAATTCTGCTATAGCGGGAAAACCCCCTATGGACTACACTAGGGTTCTAAAGTGCAAACAGAGCTAACCATCTAAAGTCTCCTACTTTTAACAAATATCCCGACATTACCCCACAATCATACATAAAAAACAAAGTATAGGGATCTGGTAATCTTACCTTAAACTCTGTGTCCGATGTCGATCCCTTTGTGCTCAGTTGTTTCTCTAGTACAGATCTCGTCCCAAGGCCAACCTGCATTCACCAAAAGACAAACAAGAAACTACAAGCATGAATTCTATATATGGATTAGTGGGTTAGATATCATAACCAGAATACAAATAAATCATAAAGATTGAAGACAACATTTGGCGGGACGGAAAAAGTATTTCTTTATATTAATCTCATAAAGTCGCTTACAATCATGGATGATTTTAGGGGATAAATTTCTCTCATGGGATAATTTTCCATGGTTTTTCCAAAAACGAAATTCGCTATTTTAAAAATGATTCACCCAAATTCTATAGGATAAAATTATTTTACCTTAAAAATCGCCAAAATTTTATAAAAACTATATAAAATCCTTAGAAATCTGAATATTTTTACAAAAATATCGCCAAACATTTATAGTTGGCATA
>ML789029.1:300201-335599 GCA_009831015.1 Picea engelmannii
AGGGGGGGTAGATGTAGGGGACAGAGAGAGTGTGGAAGGGAAGGGGGAATGGAAAATAAAAAATATAATATAGGAGTGTGTGTGTGTGTGTGTGTGTTCTGAGGAACACATGCACATTCCTAGAGCACATGCGTGCTCTTAAGAATGCGTGCACATTCTTTTGAATTCAATTTTTTGGGGTGGGATTGACAACATGTATGATGACTTTCTTGCTTTGGATTTAGGTTTAGGATGACAAACCTAGTGGTTTAGTCTACAAATTGATAAAAACATCCATTTTTGGGAATACCTCTCTATATCTCTATCTTTGACGTTATTTTTCTATAGGCTAAACAATTTAGTTGCTGATGAAACTATAGACATAGATAGAGTCGACTACGAAGATCTCAATTATATAGTTTTTTTTCATAAATAATTTTAACTATTTTTAATCTATTTTTGTCTTCACATATATCAAAATCCTAGAATACATACCTCTCTTATTTATACTATAACATTTTTTCATCTCAACCATTTCTCGAATGAGTTATATGTTGCACTAGAGGAGACCGATATATACAATTTAAAATTAATAAATATATATATATATATATATATATACACACACACACACACAACACACACACACACACACACACACACACACACACACACACATATATATATATTCATTATGCTAAGACCTTATTAGCTTGCACAAACAAAAGGTGTTGTTCTTTCAAGGATATATTGACTTTCATAATTTAAAAATTATATAAGATTAATATTAAAAATTTCCAAAAAGTGGGTTCTCTACAAGTATATGGGTTCCATCATTAAGGTACTCAACACCTGCATGAACAAAGACATATACCTTATATTTTGTTGGAAAAATAGCATACCAATGTTAGAAAAAAAT
Organism: Picea engelmannii; assembly: GCA_009831015.1. Taxonomy (NCBI): domain Eukaryota; kingdom Viridiplantae; phylum Streptophyta; class Pinopsida; order Pinales; family Pinaceae; genus Picea; species Picea engelmannii. Next base: position 301,100 of record ML789029.1, read on the forward strand.
CTAATTTTACATAGTTATTCACAATTTCTATGAATAAAACTTGTATATTCGGAAAGCTAATTCAGTTTCATATGTTTCATCTTCTTACACCAAATTCAAATTCATTGTAAAAGCACCTTGAATAATCCGTCCAAGTTAATAAATTGTTTTTCTTCCATGTTTGCATTGCCACTAACGTGCCATGAGAGACCATCAATAGCTTTCACACACCCATAATTTTAACATAAATCTTTTCCCAAAAACTTTCACAACATAAACCATAAAAAATTAAAATATTCAAATGTTTATAAATTGAGGGATATTATATCATTTTCCCCTTGAACTAAATACCATCCTTGGTGTTCCAATATGAGCATATTAGCTCTGGAACATAAATGGATAAGCCTTTCAAATGGCTTCTTCGATTTCCCAAGTGGCATCCTCGGGACTAAAGTGCCTCCATTGCACTTTAACTTGAGTGATTGCTTGGTTCCACAACATAGTTTCCTTGTTGACGATAATGCGTAGAGGGTCCACCTAGAACTTGCCTTTTGGTTCCACCTGAATCACATTACAATTTACAATACGAGTTACATCATGTACATACTTCTTTAACAATGAAACATAAAATGCATTGTGTACTTTTAAATTGGTTGGTAGTGCAAGTTAATAGGCCAATGGCCCTACTCTAGCAAGCATTTCAAATGGTCCACAATAGTGTGGTGACAACTTGGTACTCTTTCCCAATTTGAATAAATTATTTTTGGGTTTGAATTTTATATACACACGATTTCCTACATCGTATTCTTCATGTGTTATTTTCAAGTCTGCAAAACTCTTTTGTCTGTCCTGTGCACTTTTCAAATTCTATTTTTCTTTCTAAACAATTGTTTCTATCTCTTTTATCATATATGGACCCAAAGTGATCCGGTCAACTGGGTTGTCCCAACTAACAGGTATTTGACACTTCCTTCCATACATCACCTCAAAGGGACTCATCCTTAGATAAGTCTGATAACCATTATTATATGCAAACTCAACTAGATGAAGGTATTCCTCCCACTTTGTGGGGCAATCCATTACATAAATCCACAACATATCCTCTACAATTTGGTTTGACCATTAATTTGAGTATTATATGTGGTGCTAAAATTCAATTGAGTGTCCAAACCACTGAACAAACTCTTCCAGAAATTCGAAGTGAACTTCTAATTCCCGTCTGAAATCATATTTTTGGGTAAACCATGTATTCTAAATATTTCCTTCATGCAAAGTTATGCAATTTTTATAGCGTTGTGAGTTGATTTCACTTGAACAAAGTGTGTATCTTTAGTGAAATTTTCTACTACTAACATTATAGAGTCATTTTGTTTCTTAATCTTAGGAAGCTATGTTACAAAATAAATGTTAATCACTTCCCATTTCCACTAAGGAATGAGTATTGACTGTAGTAATCTAGCTGGGTAACGATGCTAAGCTTTAACTTGTTGGCACTAAAGACACCTAGAAATATATTTAGCTACATATGTTTTCATCCTCGACCAAATTTTTTCTTTCTTTAAAGTTGTTATGGTCTTTTGGTAACCTGGGTGACCTGAATAAGGTTTCCTATGTACTTCAACAAGTATCATTTTTTTCAATTCTATGTTATTTGGAACATAAATTCAGTTTTGTACTGCACTAAACCCTCCTCATTGCAACTGAATTTTGTTTCTTCCTCTATTGATTTATTATTCTAAATTTTTTCATGTATTTTCCTACAATTTTCATCATTTTATGTTGTTGATTTAATTCTCTATTCCAAATCAATTTGTATCTTACTTCTGAAAATTGCATGTAGTTTTATGCTAAGTGCATCAACTATCTTTCTTTTCCTTTCCTTTAATATGTTTTATTTCAAAATCATCCTCACTTAGAAAAGATAAGCTTCTTGCATATATTGCATTTAAGTTATGTTGATCGAAAATGTACTTAAGGTTGATATTATTAGTTTTTAACATAAATTTCCTACCCAACAAGTAGTGTCGCCATATTTTTAAAATATGTACAATAGCAGTTAATTGTAGATCATGTGTTGCATAGTTATTTTCAAGAAGTTTCATCTTTCGTGATTACAAAAAAGCCAATATTAGTGAACGTACATAAGTATCTCTATTGACTATGGTCATTTTTGCCATAAATGTTTCTTTCTACAACAAATCACTAATAAATATAACACAGAGATATATTTTTTTTCTTTTCAACCAAACATCCTATAGATATCTCTTTATGTAGAAGGCACAAACATAAATATAACACAAAGATGTCTATTTGTAATTATGACTAGTCATTCTATAGATTGTTGTTTTTGCAACTAAGTCGGTAATAAAAAGAATAGATAAATATCTTTCTTGGATCATAACCAACACTACAATAACTAGTAATTATTCTGTACTACAACTATTTATCACTTATTAAAATATAATAATAAAGAAAAAAAAAACATATCTGAGCCTGCTTCAATATTCAAGGAACAAACTGAGTAGAAAATCCAATTTCTCCCAACCATAAACCGGAACAACCACAATTACTTGTTCTTGTCACCCTTGAGCCTAAATCATTGTTCCATAGAGACTAAGAAATTTGTATAACCTTCTCCAGATAAATCAGATTTTGATTCTTTTTTCAGAACCATGAAACTCAATTCTTTCTCACAAGTACTCAACAACATCTTGCCTTCTCTGTACTTGTTTCTCTTCTTCCTTTCACTGAAAAATAATAGCTTACCTAGGTATTTTTTCCAAGTTAGCCTCATCCCTAATCCTAGGGAATATTCTTGGCCTAACTTTGTGCTAGCTTGTTCCCTCACATATCCCACATCTTTTGGATTAGTTTTACATTTTTCCTCATGGAAAATATTTACTCTGATGTTTTTTATCCCTTTTCACTCTCCCATGGAATAATGATTTACTATTTGTAATTGGATTCTCTAATCAATTTGTTTCTATTTAAATAAAATAAATTAAAATAATATTTACAAAAATATTCATCATCAGATGTCAATGTTTTTGATGATATAATTTTAACATAAATATTTTCCCAAAAACTTCCACAACATAAACCATCAAAAATTGAAATATTCGAATGTTTATAAATGGAGGGATATTATAGGACATGTTGATCATCATCATGGTCGGGATCATGTTCTCCATTGTAGGACACAAGACATGATCTCCTCCGGTTACCCCTAGGCATGAGGGGGCAGGGGGTAACACCTCACATTAACCAACGACTCTATCACTCCACCATTGTTGTGTACTCTTCCCACATAGCACCTCTTCCTCATGGCCTCTCACAATGGAAAATCTTAAAGGATAAATTCTTCCCATGGGATAGTTTTCTAGGCTTTTCCCAAAAAAGGATTAGTGAATTTTCAATTTTTCTAAAACTTATTTTCCCAAATTATATAGGATAAAATTATTAGACCTTAAAAATATCCAAAATTTTATAGAAACAATATAAATTATTTAGGAATTTGACTATTTTTACAAAAGTATGAGCAAACATTTTGTAGTTTGCATATTAAGGACTTATAAAACTCACAAAGGTTTTTACACTTATAAATTTTCATCCTTAAATTTTTCCTTCCCTCTCAAGCCAAGATTTATACCAAAAACTAAATTAAACACACAACAAATAAATAGAATGCAAAACAAGTTGGGTCTCTTCTTCATATTATTGAAGGAGAAATATGAATGCATATATATAGGTTTTCTAGAGATCAATGATTCCTTCAAAACTGTATCTGAATTCCATACATAACTATGTAATTGAGTGTTCTTAATGTCATACTTTATCAATTAATTTCCTATGTTCTATTCTTACTGTTTGAATCTATCAATTATATGTCAAGACTATATTCTTACCATCTAACTCTATCAATCATCTATCAACCTCAAAATCCACTGATGATGTAACAATCTACCATCAATTAGATTTCTTCATTCATTTGTAATAGTACGATCCCCGCTGAGTGTTGTTTCACTCACTATAAGTTGAAGGTGGTTGTAATACCCCTGCACACCATAATCCCATGGGGTTTGTGAGTGCTGCAAATTCATAAGCCTCTCCACCATAGTGAGGTTGATGAGTTGGGGGTTTTATTGTGATATTCCTTTCGGATAAATGTATTAATTACAGAGATTTTATATGTGCACTAATATTTCTCACATAATTGAGATTGATCCATAATTAGACGGAACATCTATGAAAGTAGCTCATTGGTTGGGAAAAAAATCAACCCTTGAGTGCAGTGTCCCATTATTGATTGAACATTGGTTCCTAGGATTTGGACCATTGTTGTATCAACACTTTCACTCCGTAGAGGTAAAGGCTATATATATTTTTCCTTTATGCATTTAATTTGTTCTTTGTTGGTTATCTTGATTTGATGGTACGATTGTATATGCATTATGGATTCATGGTACTCTCCTTGTATTCTATTCTTGTTGGATTCTTACACATATTTTAGCGCTAGTTCTTGTTACACTTGTGCATATAATCATAAGAAAAAAATGATTTAGGTAATACATAGATGTGTTGTTATAAAGTGGTATTAAAGCGTCGGGGAGCCTATGGGGAGGTAAAAAATCAATGAAAAAGGTCAAAAATCAATGAAAACCATTATTTGTTGTGATTTCACCACGGAAACTAGGAATGTACAATAAGAATTAAAACTATGGTTTATTTACTCATTGAATAGCATTGTCAACTAAGTTTCTCATGTTAAATGTGTTTGTTAATTCATAGATACTTTAATTACAAGTTGTCATCACTCATGCATTGCTTGAGTTAGAACCTAATGCCTAATCAATTATTCTGATTATTCTTACATTTGTCTAATTACATTTTCTTCTACTTTAAATAAGCAATAGCATAATAAACTAAAATCCAATGCAATTACATCTCAAGGCTATGATGTATCTAGAAACCCTAGAAAATTGTCATCATCTAATACCCTAACTTATGACTCAATAAGATATTTGGAAAAAAAATTGTGTAATAATGATCATCATTATATAAATGGAATCCATAAATAATGCATACATTAAAGTAGAACTAAAGCCATAGTCCCTCCCAAAAATATTGTCATTATCATAATAAAAAGGTGCATTTTTTTTAAAATAACCATCTTTTTAAATTCAAAATTGAAAAGTAGTTTCATTCATTGCAAAGTAAATGGAACATACTCTAATCAAATAGTAGACTCTGCATTGCTCTATTTCTCTTTTACACATATATCAGTTACCTTTATCTTAAAGAATATATGGTTGCATATACACTATAGAGTTTGGCGTCATCAAAATTTATGTGGAAATTGGAGAGTCCGGTTTTAAAAGACCAATTATGTTTATAATTTTGAAAAAAAAATAAAAAAATCTATATTTATCTTCTTCTATATTTTGATGAATAGCGACGTGTTTGACTGAATGATTTCTGCTCTAAAATTGAATTAGTCAACCCACTGACCACGTTCTCTGTATTTTTTTAGCCACGTGTTTGATTGACTAATTTTTTAGTCAGTCGACTATTCCTACGTATTCACGAGGGTTATATATAATGTTCACCAACTTGCTCTGAGTGTCTACTGTTTGTCCTAGAACAATAAAGGAATAAGTCTTATTCAACGTACTTACTAAAAACCATAAAAGAAAAACAAAAAGGTATGCTCGCATGGCAACTTACAATTTACATTATAGATTGATGTCTAGTAAAATAATTTTAAAAAATTGATAATGCAACATAAAATCCGCATGCGTAATTAGTTTACATATTCACAGATATTTTACCTTAAAAGTTGCAATCCCACTTAAGAATCTACGATTCGCAGTTGTTTTTCATATAAAAAATCTCTTATTAAAAAACAAATCCTATTTTATATTGTATTTATTTTTAATTTCAAATTTGCATTTTTCATTTGGATGGGCTAGGAGATGGAATTTTATAGATGAATATGGTTAAAAATTCTTCTTAATAGTCAACATTCTTCTTTAAAACAGTTAAGATTGACATAGAGTTGTCAAATTTGACAAGTTATTTAGTTTCAAAATTCCAATCCTATGGTGTTCTCATTGTAATTCATTTTTTTTTTTTTTATTAATTTTAGAACATTCTTCAGTTAAATTTGGCATAGAGTTGTCAAAATCGTCAAATTTGACAAGTTATTTAGTTTCAAAATTCCAATCCTATAATGTTCTCATTGCAATCCATTTTTTTTTTCTTTTATTAATTTTAGAAGGAATGTTACATTTAAAAAGATTTGGGAGATCAAAAATGGAAAAAAAAAATAATAGATAGAATATTTTTAAGTATTTTAGAAACAATAAATGGTATTATTTATATTTGAGTGGTATTTATATATAAGGTTAATATATATCTAACACTCTTTTAAAAAAAAGATTAATGTTTTCAGATTTATGTGGTTAGGAGTTTCGAAAGCGTTGTCCAAATAATCTACATTTGGTGTCATTTTAGTCATCGACGTTTCTAATCCAAATTGGGATTCATCATCAGAATTAATCATCAATTGAAAACTTGTCAATTAATACTTTTAAACGAAGAACAATTTAAATTTAAATTTTTAATCAAATCAGCTATCTCCAAATCCTAATTCTAGAGTTAGAAAAAAGAAAAATTAAAATTAATTAAATTAATAAATTAATAAGCCAGATGATCACGATTAATGATTATTACCTAATTATGGATAAAAATAGTATATATAAATATATGTATATAAATCTAGGGTTTTTTGAAAGAATTAATTATTTATTATTTTAGGGTTATGATTAATAGTTTTATTTATGGTTGGGATTTTATAAGTATTGGAAGGCTTTATAATTATTTATTCTTTTAGGGTTTATGCTTTTAATCATAACTAATTATTAGGATTTAAGTACGATTGAAAGTTTAATATATGTAGTGGGGGTTATTTATGATTAGGTTATATTTTTAATATGAATAGAATATCATATGATTAGGGTTAGGGTTATTTAAGTTTTAGGGTTTATGCAATTAGGATTTATAAGTAATAATAGTATATATAACTATATATAAATCCACGGTTAGAATGATAAAAAATAAGTATTTCGGTTTTATAGGAATAAGATTAGGGTGTATATTGTACTTAATTAATAAAATATATAGTGACAAGTTTTTATAATTAAAATCTTTATAGTAGTAATAATACTAGTTTAGTTAGACATCTAAACCTATGAATTGAGTCAAAATTAAAGCTGAAACAAGCAAGGAACGAAAAAGGTCAATGTCATACCTGATTTGGTCTATGAGGGTCTCTTAGTTGGTTGATTAATGGGTGCCAAAAGCACCTTACCTCTAGGCCACCATCTCTATTTATATTGTTGGGGTACTTGATTATTTCGAGAGCTTCTCTTAAGCGTCTTTTGTAGTAGTGATCCTCTTTTTCTAGTATCTTGGTATCCTCAAGGAAAACATGATGTTTGGCTTTAAGGGAGTGTTCTGCTAAGGCAAAAGTGTAAGTGTGTTTATTTCTAATGTTTTCTTCATGTTCCTTAATCCTTACCTGGAACGATCGTCAAGTTTCACCAATGTAACATTTCCCACATGAACAAGAGACCTTGTAGATGCCTTTCCCTTGTCGGTGGTCCATAGGGTCCTTTACCGACTTCATTTTTTGTCTGATAGTAATTAGGGGTTTGAAGGAGGTCATAATGTCTTTTCTTTTTAGGACCTTGGCAATCTTGTCTGTGACACCTCGAATGTAGGGAAGAAAGGCTTTTATGTTGGAGTTTTGATCATTATGGGCATGAGTCCTTCTATCCTTCTTATCTATTTCCTTTTTGATGTCTCTATCTCTATATCCAATGTTCTTGAAGACCGTAGTTAAGTGGTCTACTTCTTCTTTAAGATGTTCCTTGTCATAAATTCTTGCCTCCCTTATGACCATGGTGTTGAGGACCCCCATCTTTTGAGAGGGATGGTGGTGGGATTTAGCATGAAGGTAGTTGTTTGTGTGAGTTTTATTCCTGAAGACCTTGTGCCCAAGTGTACCATCCTATTTTCTAGTCATAAGTACATCTAGGAAGGGTATTTTGTTGTTATCTTCTAGTTCCATGGTGAATTTTATGTCTTCAGAAATTCCATTGAGGTGCTCAAAGAATTTTTCGAGTTCTTCTTTACCATGTGACCACTTGACGTTGGTATCATCAACATATATTTTCCATCTAGATGGTTTAAGGGGGTATGATTCAAGGGCATTTTTCTAAAACTTCTCCATGTAGAGGTTGGCTACAATTAGGGATAAAGGGGATTCCATGGCTACTCCGCTTGTTTGTTCGTAAAACTCTCCTTGGAAACTGAAGAAAGTTGATCTTAGACAGACTTCTGCTAGTCTGGCTGTTTGAGGGTCTGCGACCTCATTTATAACTTGAATGGCCTCATTTAACGGGATCTTAGTAAAAAGTGAAACTACATCAAAGCTAATGAGCATGTCCTTAGATTCAATTTTCTCCTCTTTTATGATTTCCACAAAGTCTCTTGAACCCTTGATATATGAGTATGTTCTGCCGACTAATGGTCCTAGGATTCTTTCCACGTACTTGGCTAGTTCATAGGTTGGGGAACCGATTGTGTTGACAATTGGTCTTAGAGGGGCTCCTTCCTTGTGGATCTTAGGGAGTCCATATATTCTAGGGGTGATTAGGCAGCTTGGAGTTATTCATTTTTTCATCATTTCATCTAGGTTGGAAACTTTTATGGCCTTTTTGACTTCTTTGATGACCTTGGATATTGGGTTGTTATCTAGCTTTTTGTAACTGCTAGTCGTGGTGAGAAGCTCCATCATTTTGGTGTTGTGATCCATTTTGTTCATGACTACTGTAGCCCCTCCCTTATCAACCTTCAAAATTACAATGTTATCATTAATGTTAAAATAAGTTTTCGTTAATAAATTAAAAATTATTAAAATTATTTTAGGTATTCTTAAAAAGATTAATGTTAAAATAAGATTTTATTAAAAAATAAAAAAATATTGAAATTATTTTAGGTATTCTTATAATTTTGGAGTATAATTTTAAATTGCATTTTGATTGATTAAAAACATGTTTTTAAATTGAAATTATTTGAAATGGTAAATTTTATTTGTACATAATGAGTAAGTGTATTTCAAAATTTTGTGATAAAATCAATAAAAAATAGAGTAAGTTAAACTTGTCAACTTTTTGTTCAATCTAGAACTTACAAATCAAATTTTAGGTCAATCTAGAACTCCTACCACACTGAACATATAAGTCACTTTAAAATGAAGCAAAACCCTAAACATGTGGATCACTTTAAAATGAGGCAAAACCCTAGGCCAATGTTTTACTATTAATGTGAATTTGTGAATTGGATCATATAAAACTCATACTCCCCTTGAAATGTTAGTTAGATTTAACTTATTTTTTAATTTTTTAATTGAAAATGAAATCTTTTTGTTACATATTTACCCTATTCCAAAACAAAACTAAAGTAACAACCCAAGAGATTCTAATAGTAACAACCCACGAGATTGTAAAAGAAGTTTGATTTCTCACTTAGCACGACGCTATTAATGCACGTGGAAAGTAGAAACGAATTAGCACGATGCAATGAATGTACTATTACCATGGCAACCGACCAAAGTGACATTGCACTCTTTATATTTCTCTATCTCTTACTTTCTCTACCTGTCAGGTAACGGAAATCAATCGATGGTAGCGTGATTGTAATTGTGACTGAGCAGAGACAACGATGGACGTTGCAGGAGGGGTGAGCAACAACATAAACATGAAAATGTTGAATATGTTGGAGTTGATCCGCCACCATTTGCTGGATGTGGAGAACGAAATAGATATTATAGATCTTCAAGGAGGAAATCAAGTCCTCGCCAGCGGCAGCAGATTAACATCAGATGGCAATAAATTCGCAGAAGCACAAGGAGGAAATCAAGTGTCATCGTCCTCCTCCTCAACTGTCCTCGCCTGCGGCAGCAGATTAACATCAGATGACGATGATGAATTTGCAGTAGCACAAGATTATTCCTCTTCTCCTGTATCCACAGTTATAAGAAGAGAAGAGGCGTTTAAGGTAAAGCAACAGGCACACGACGAGGAGAATGGAGAGATTAAGCAGATCAGTAGGGCCAGCCACTACAGAGGAGTCAGGCGGCGGCCCTGGGGTAAATTCTCAGCGGAAATCAGGGACCCTGCCAAGAAAGGGGCCAGAGTTTGGCTGGGCACTTTCAATACCGCCGAAGAGGCCGCTCTCGCATATGATCGCGCTGCCTTCCGAATCCGCGGAGCCGGGGCTCTCGTTAACTTCCCCCTTGCCTTTGCTTCCATTTCAGACAATGGATCAGCCGCAGGTCACACGGGGCAGAAGAGGAAGAGATAAAATGGTGGAGGATGTACATTGGAGTTGGGGGTGTCTGGTAGGATAATGGACAAATCAATATGGCTTTAGACATGATTACAGTATTTTTATGATTAACCGAATGTATTTATGATTATGAGAAAAAATTCCAGCAATTTTGTATCAAACTATCTCCATCTTTTCCACCCTTATCCCCGTTCTGTATGTTTAAGATTTTTATGAAGGTTCAGTATATGCAATATTTTGATGAAAAGTGAATGAGAAAGGTTTTAGATTTTAACCAGTACGAATAGTGGCAATACCTGCAGCAATGTGATTAAAGTTTGGATCAAATTAATCACTGTTCAATTGATTTGATGAGTGCAATATGTGTTTCATGGCCTCCTGTCATCCCTTCTGTTTGCTTTGGGGGATTGCAATTGTAGTTCGACAATTGTCAGCGTTATACATGTCATCACGTGGAGAGTGAAGAAACAATCACCTTTCTCGTGATATAGTCCCTTCCTGTTTCGGCCTGCCTTACACTTGCTTTCATAATTGGTATTATAAGACTACATACAAAATTTATTGTATAATCCATTGATCCGTGGTGTACCATTGTCATCGTTGGTCATCTTCATAAATTGTAATATTCCCAAGTGCGCTAGGCTAGGATATTAGTGTTATGTTGTACAAATAAGTGTATTTGTTTGTGTATTTGTGTCAAACAAAATTGCATTATATGTGCACGGTACATTACATATGTTTTTTTGTTTTTTTATGCTGTAAATTGGTTTATGCTGTAAATTGGTTGACAACTTTTTACAAACAGTTGCATATATTTCACTAATAGATATTAGTGAAACACATTGTATGCAATTCAAGTGCATATGAAATAGAAGAGATAATAAGTGTATATGAAATAGAAGAGATAATATGAGGAAATTTTTCTTATAAATGAAACCTTGAATACAATAATAACAAGTTTTTAATGGTTGTTATGACAACTACAATACATCAACGAAAACACAGCAATGCTCAAACCAAAAACTTGAAAGATGCCATGACCACCTCAAGAGATGAAGTGTCCTCCATACTGTCGAAAGGCTAATGCCTAGCCTCAAACCCTCTCGAAGAATGATGTCATCCAGCTCCAAGGACCTCTCTAGGCCTCACGCTACCTCCTCAAGCCAATATAGACCTCTTCAAGGGAAGATTGAATCTCCAAATGCTAAGGATAGGGCTCACGACCCTCCTCCAAACCCTCACAGCTCTGCAGAAGGATGGATCGTCTCCTCAAGATACCCTTAGCGAGCCTCCAAAGGTTATCGATCCCCCAACAAAACCCTTGCGGCCTCCTCGAAGCCCTCATGGCCCTGCGAAAGATGAATCCGTCCACCTCAAGGAAGCTCCACGAATCTCCTAAGTAAGTCGATACACCCCCAAGATGAGGTCAAACTAGAAGATGAAGCTCAAATAAAGATCTTGGATGGATCATTCTCCTTGTCTAGCTAGGGTGGATATTGCACCACCAAAACCAAACTCAAATGGAAGGGTTTATGCCAAAACCCAATGAAAACCTTGACTCACAAGAGCACTCCAACAAGAGATCAATCCAAAACATAATGAAGAAAGTGAAACACTACCCTTCCATTTATAATTCTTCGATGCCCCTTTTTAACTCTTTCACTTAATCCAAGATGACCCTTATTCCCCTTTTTATTTTCACTTAAATATTAAAAGTCGTTTTTTACTAATGTTAAGTAACTACTAATCTAAAAACTACTTTATTACCTTTTTACTTAATGTCACTTTAGAAATATAACATCTCCTAGCTAAGTGACATCAAATAAACCCCATGACTCTCTTTTTCTTCATTGACTATATCTTACGAGAATCATATAGGCTACTAAGTCATCCTCCATCATGATCAATTGGAAGGGGAAATCACAGTTCTCCCTTCCTGAGATTGTTTGTCCTCAAACAACTCCAAACCAAGATGTTGTAAGATCTTCTCTCCCTCCCAAGTGGCATCTTTTGTGGGAAAATATCTCCATATGACCAGGTACTCCCAAATCACTTTGCTCCTCATCCTCCTCTCTCTCACATAAATATTTTCTTCAGAGTTAAAACCAACTTCCCTTCCTCATCCAATAGAGGAAGGTCTACTGAAGTGGTGGCTGGTTGTTCCAATGCCTTCTTGAGGCAAGATACATGAAAGACGTTGTAGATCCTGCTACCCTCTGACAACTCCAAATCATATTCCATCTCTCCATATCTCCTAGTCACCCTGTATGGTCCATAGAAAACAAAGTTACCGACTTAATGAAAACTGTGACCTCAAAACTAGAACTCTGGCCCAAAAAACCCATATTTTTGCATAAAAAGATATCAAAATCAACCCCCAAATCAAAAAGTGGTGCTACTGGTAGCACCATTTTTTTAAACGGGGGTCAAAATTACAACATTTTTTAAACATGGTCTTCAAAACTCAGATAGTAGCTCAGACAAACCTTAAAATCAACACCTAAAAAAAAGATGTTTTTGAATTTTTTTTCTTCAAAATGTTAAAATTTTAGATAATTTGAAATCGTAATTTTAATACTTGGTACCATTAGAAACTAAACCTCAAAATCAACCATCGAATTGAAAAGTATTGCTATCGATAGCACCCATTCTAAAATTGGGTTATGAAAATGACACATTTTTATAAAGTGGTAAAAGAACTCATCATTACTGTAAACAAAATCATAAAATCCCCTTAAATGTAACTTTTTAAATCTTATTATCACTCAAAGCACAAGGTAATACATAATGCCATGAAAATATCACAATATACTTTAAAAATTCAACGTCACTTTTTAATATTTTTTTTTACTTTTAATAAAAATAAATAAATACAAGTTACATTGAATGAAACATAAATTATTTCTTAAAAGTATTGTTATACTTTTCATATTCAAAACATATGAGCTAATAAATTTTATTATATTATTCATAATTAGAACATATAATTCATAAAACATAAAAAAAGATTCATAACTTCATGTAAGATCATATATGTAATTTCAATGCTCATTTCTAGTTACCATACAAACATCATATGGATAAAAAATACATAAATGTTTCATACACTTATTCATATTGACTCATGGTTTTTGAAATACCATCAGAGTCTACATTGTCTTCAGATGAATGATTGGATGAAGATGTAGATGATCCATACTCTTCTCTATTGTCGATGAATGCACCATCTGAGTCAACATGCATGCCCAACATTTCAAATGCCAAATGTATTTTAGATCTATGACTAGGTTCAAGAGACTCCCATCTTGCATTTATTTTTTGTGGCAGCAACCTCTGGATAATATATTTTTTCTTGGAGCGAAGAGTTCCTCTCTTTGTCAATTTGAAGTCATAAACAAGTATGTCAACATCATCTAATTTCAATAGGTCAATGCGATGACAAGTTGTATTTTGACCCTTTATTTTTATCTTTCTATTGACATGTTTCTCAACCACCATCTCTCTCTTGTACACGCCATTTAATCGGTGTGTACTTGTTATATACCAATTCACTTCAATTGCAATAACATCATCATTTTCTTTCTCAATCTTTATAACCTTTCCAATCCTGAATTGATAACCATGTGGATCTTCTGTAACGTCCTCGACCATCAACGCCATGGTCGGGCCAACATTACTATGCAGAAAAACACTACTATAACATATTATGCATTCTTATGAAATACAATTGCTTAATTACAGTTAAACAAAGCGTAAGCACATTAATACCGTTAGCATACGTAATCCACGACATTAACAATAATTCACGAATACAACGAAATACATGTAAACATTGCTAGAATCACAAACATGCATATTTAATTGAAATTATACACATGTATATACTTATCTTTTAGACTGGATGTAATTCACCAACTACGTGTAGACCTCCCCAGCCTTAGACCGCGTTGCTCATCACTCTCAGCAGTAGGTCACCCCCGAGCTAGGACTAAGCTCCACCGGGTAGGGATTCCTAGGCTAGGCAGGGAATACAAGAAGACACATAGTCACAGGAGAAGGATTCTCTCCCAGGAGCCACTTATGCCCATTGCCCAAAGAATCTCATTCCCCACATGTTTGTCCCACCCCAGGAGTATACACCTTCACTGTCACCAAGACAGTCCATCGGCTGCTAACCTCCCTTCCCTTGGGCTTCAGCAACAGACCAGACCGGAAGTCTCCGAGCTCTGTGGCAGCTACAAGACTCCTTCCAGGAGTTCTCACTTCCTCCGCGCACTCTCTCACTTGGAGAAAGTCGCTCACAGACTGGGTAACCTGCCTCTTCAACAAAAATCACCTCCCTCACACTGGCCAGCAAGCCAAACGCAATCCAACACTGCATGGCCACAACAGTCAATTGGGAAAATGGGTATGGACACCCGAAACGAAAATGATCAGTGCTAAAGCATAACACGGCTCTGTGATTACATGATGCGTTAATATTTTTGGCAAGCAACATAGGATGCATGACTCAACAATTATGGAACATTCAGTTCTCCCAACCCACAATAAGGAATAGACTCACCTCTCTGGTTTCAGAGATGCGTAAGGTGTACATAGGTTCAATCACAGAGGCCAAACGTGTACACATGGAGGATGGAGGAATTGGAAGGTTGAACCCTGGATTCAGGTGATGGTTGGAGGAATGCCCACCCAACTCCTACACAACAGTTGAAGGAATGGAAAGAGAACCCCCAACATGGCTCATTTCCTGGGTTAAATCACATGTGCCTGGGTCGACACATGTCGTACATGAAGTTGCATGCATCCCTCCCCAGGAACTTAGGACAAACATAGATTTCACATGGCTTTTGGGATAATATTAAAATATTATTCCCAAGGACTTAAGCCCCTAGGCTCCACACTTAGCCTCTCTTTCCAACCTTCCAGACCCCAATCGCTTACCCAGGTTTTGTGGAAGCTTAGTCCCCCATCGCTCATTCATCGTGGTCAGTCCACACGCAAAGATGTTTTGTATTAATACTGTGCATAATTACGTGTACAAAAATCAGGCTCCTGGCCTTCAACACTTAGGCTCCCTGGCCTAATAACACATAATCCCACTAGCTTATATAACTTGGCTCACCAGCCTTATAAACTTGAATTACAATTCATAAACAAGATTTATACTTCATAGACATGATTTACAATAGGGCTCGACCCTGGGAACATTACAATCCCCTCCCCTTATTTTTGCATTGTCCTCAGTGCAACTTTACACTGCATCTGCAAGCTTTTCAAAATTTTCAAAAAGATGCAGGTACTCTGCCCGCATAACATCTTCATGCTCCCATGTCGCGTCCTCAGGACCATACCAGGTCCACTGGACCTTTACAAGCCCTATGGCTCAATTCTGGAGCTATTTGTTTTTCCAGTCCAATATGTGCACATGATGCACTTGCAGGACACCTTCTTGCTCCACCTGGATCAAATTCCAATCAATTACATGATTAGCATCACGCATATACTTTTTAATAAATGAAATATGAAACACATTATGTATAGTCATGGATGCAGGTAATGCAAGCATATATGCAACTGGCCCAATCCTTTCCAGGATTTCAAATAACACACAAAATCTGGTTGCCAACTTGGCGCAACTTCCCAGCTTCAGGGAACTCTTGTTAGCTTTCACTTTCAGGAAAACATGATCACCCACTTTGATCTCTTTGTGGGTTCTGTTCTTATTAGCATAACTTTCCTACCTGTCCTGGGAAGCTTTCAAATTCTGCTTAATTTTTATCATTTGGTCCTCCATCTCCTTGAGCAACTCTGGCCCAACTATTGTTCTATTAGTTGGATTATCCCAGCTCACTGGAGTATTGCACTTTCTTCCATAAAGTGCTTCAAATGGGCTCATCTTCAATGATGCATGACACCCATTGTTGTAGGCGAATTCTACCAAGTGTAGGTAGTCTTCCCATCTTGATGGTTTGTCCATCACATACATTCTCAGTATGTCTTCTATTACTCTGTTCACCCTCTTTGTCTGTCCATCAGACTCAGGATGATAAGTTGTACTAAAGTTTAGGTTCGTTCTGAATCCTTTGAACAATCCTTTCCAGAAATTCGAGGTGAATTTCGGGTCTTTGTCGGACACCATCGTTTTAGGAATTCCGTGCAATCGTGCCACTTCCTTTATGAAAATATCAACAACATCTGTTTCCTTGTGAGTAGTTTTCAGTGGAATAAAATGGGTAGCTTTTGTAAGCTTTTCCACCACCACCATGATCGAATCATGCAGCTTTCCTGTTCAGGGCAATCCCGTAATAAAATCCATCATTACTACTTCCCACTTCCACTCAGGAATGGATAAAGGTTGCAACAACCCTGCTGGGTTCCTATGCTCAGCTTTAACTTTCTGGCACTCCATACATCTAGCGATGTATTCAGTGATCTCTCTCTTCATACCCGACCAAAAGTAATGTCTCTTGACCACTGCTACTGTTTTCTAATATCTAGGGTGTCCTGCATAAGGCACATTATTCATCTCCTGCAAAATCATTTGTTTCAAGCACTGGACATTGGGTACAAATTTTTTTTTCTTGTACAACAATATTCCATCTGTTTCCAATTTATAAATTTCCGTCTTCTATGGCATCTTACCCTGTTGTAGATTGGCTACCAATTCTCTGTACTACAGATCTGCATTTGCAGCGTCCAGAATTCTGCTTTTAATATCAGTCTGATACATGCTAATGGTTGTAGCATGTAATTCATGCACCCTTCTGCTGAGTGTATCAACCACTTTATTCTCCTTTCCTTTGATATGCTTGATCTCAAAGTCGTACTCACACAGAAATTCCAGCCACCTACTTTGTCTAGGGTTTAAGGTTGGTTGATCAAACAAATATTTCAGACTGTTATGGTCTGTTCTGAGTTCAAACCTCCTTCCCATTAGGTAATGCCTCCATTTCTTTAGAGCATGAACTATGGCTGCCAACTCCAAGTCATGGGTTGCATAGTTCTTCTCGTTCTCTTTTAATTTCCTGGACTCATAACAAATTACGAATCCGTTCTGACTGAGGACCCCTCCCAGTCCTTCTTTGCATGCATCAGTGCATACTGTGAAATCTACATTTGGATCTGCAATCCTTAGGATTGGAGCACTGGTTAACATCTGCTTCAATCGCTGGAAACTTTCCTCACATCCCTCTGTCCAGTGAAACTACTTCCCCTTTCTTTGCAAGGAAGTGATAGGGTGAGCTATCTTGAAAAACCTTGCGATGAACCTTCTGTAATAACCAACCAATCTCATGAAGGATCTAACTTCCGTTAGGTTTCTTGGCGCTGACCATTCTCTAATGGATTCAATTTTCTCAGGGTTTACCGCTATCCCATCCTTCGAGATAATATGTCCCAAGTAATGGATCTGCTCCTAATAAAACAAGCACTTGCACAACATGGCATACAGTTGGTGCTCTCTTAGCACTTGCAATTCCATCCTCAGATGTTGTTCGTTTTCTTCTTTGGTCCTGGAATAAACCAGAATGTCATCCACGAAGACAATGACAAACTTGTCTAGATAGTCTTTGAATACTCCATTCATCAAGCTCATAAAAACAACGAGTGCATTTGACAGTCCAAATGGCACCACTGTGAACTCATAATGACCATACCTTGTTCTAAAGAAGGTATTGTTTATGTCTTCATCTTTTATTCTTACTTGGTGATATCCCGATCTTAGATCTATTTTCGAAAAGATCTTTGCATCCTTCAACTGATCGAAGAGATCATCAATCCTCGGTAGAGGATACTTGTTCTTCACCGTTACTTTGTTCAATTGCCTGAAATCGATGCACAATCTCAACGTTCCATCCTTCTTCTTTACGAACAGGACCGGGGCACCACAAGGTGACACGCTTGGGTGTATATACCCCTTCTTCAGAAGTTCTTCAAGCTCCAGCTGCAACTCTTTTAGTTCTGGCGCACTCATCCTGTACGAAGCCTTTGACACTAGAGTTGCTCCAGGCATCAAGTTCACAGAGAAATCAATATCCTTGTTCAGAGGTAGTCCAGGTACTTCCTGGAATACATCTTCGAACTCTTTAAGTACCTCATGATCCTCAATACTTGACACCTTATCCTTAGGCATTTCCCCCACATGGGTTGCAAATAATTGACAGCCTTTTCTGTAGCACTTATTCAGCTGCATTGCTGAGATTTCTCTAACAGTAACAGCTCTAGGAATTCCTTGGATGACTCTCTAATTCCCTTCTTCATCTAAGCAAGTGAATGCCTTGTTCTGACAGTCCAAGATGGCATGGTGTTGGTCCAACCAGTCCATCCCAATTAGACAGTCATAAGAGCCTAACGACAGAATGTTCAAATCTGCCTTCGTGCTTAGTCCATTCATGTCTACAGGACATGACTTGACTAACTCTGTGACTTTCCTCTTGGTTCCTGTAGCTAGCTACACTAACCAAGACTTTTCATGTTTTCTTCTTATCAAATGAAAACTTTCTACCACTCTAGGGTCTATATTGCTATGGCTAGCCCCTGAATCAACTAAAATAGTAAATGGTTGGTTTTTTATCACACCTTCTACTTCAATCATGTGCGACTGATACTCAAATTTCTTATTGTCCATGGTTGTGTAGATCCTTAGAATTCTATTGCCCATGTCCTCCATTGTTTCAGCCTGCTGAACATTGTGGAGAACTCTTACTTTATCATTTATGTAGGGGCAATCCCTATACCTATGGTTTTCTTTACAACCCCAACATTCCATAGGTGGTGACATTTTCCCACCCACTTCAACCTTCCTGGGCTCTCTAAGAGACGACTATCCTTGAGGACTGTTTCTGAAAAAGGGTGCTTTATTTCCCTTCTACCTTTGTTCTTTCTTGAACCTGGTCATCCCAAACCTTCTCAAAGGTAGGCTTTTCTCTTTGTTGTTCAAATAAGCACTTCGCTCTTATTATCATTTCTTCCATAGTCTTTGGGTCATCATATTGAATTTTATCCCCAATAGAAGGCGGTAATCCACTTAGGTACCTATGAATCTTGACAGACTCATCTTTGATGAATGGAACATACTTCAGTAATTCCAAAAACTTTCGTTCATACTCATCAATGGTCTGGTTGTCCAGCTTGAGTTCAAAGAACTCTTTCATCTTTTTGTCATAATATCTTTAGTTAAGTATTTCCTCTCGAAATACCTCTTGAATTCTTTCCATGTGATGTCCCTTTCCCTTATGTGTTGCACCTGCACAAGTTGATCCCACCACATGGATGCCTTTCCCTTCAATTGATACATGGAAATCATACCCTCTACATGAGAGGAATAATTCTGCAGTTGAAAGTATTTCCTCATACCAAGCAACCAAGTTTTGGCATCTTCCTCCTTCTTATGTTCTCCATCGAACGTTGGAGGCTTGATCTTGTTCATTTCCCCTTTCAATTCATCCATCCCAGATCTCCTGTGCTTTCTGGTAGGAGATGGGCTTGAACTACTGTGTGCTTCCCTACTGGAATGCTTTGGGGAGCGACAATGATGTTTGTTGACACTCCTTGATCTTCTTTTCCTCTCAGGGGTCTTGTGACTCTCTGTCTTGCTTGAGTCACTCTTCTTTTCCAATTTCTTTTCTATTATTTCCAGACTCTTCAACATCCTTAAGTTGAATTCACCCTGCTTGTACCTGACTTTCATGAGCATTCGATTATCATCTCGGCGAGCCTGGGCATCTTTCTGCAATCTTTCAATGATTTTCATCATATGTCCTTCCTTATCCATCTCTTTTTCTTGCCCATTAGAGTTTGATCCTTTGACTCCCAAGTTGACATTCCTTCCTTCTCTTTCATTCTCTGAATTGGAGGCAATCCGCACCTCTTCCATTCTCTTCTCTCAACGAAAACCCTATTTGGTTCTAGCACTTGCTAAGCTTCTGCAAACACACGTACAGACAACAGGGATTTTTCAGGTCGTCATTCTTAGCAAATTCCACACATTCAAAACCATTCTGACTTAAGAAAATTCTTCGACTTCACAAATTTTCTGAGTTATGCTCGGCTCTGTAATTTTCGGGTGATAGCTCCCTCTTTCTTAGCCCCTACCCTCGTAACCAACGGTCGTGACCAAATGCTAGACTACTAGGTGCTACTTGGGATTTTGACCTTCGAAGAGTTTAAGGTACACACATCTATCTCCCAGAGTTTTGATTTACTGAGTTCACGTAAATCGGGTGGATCGACGGTCCACATTTACCCAACATCCAATGGTTAAAAATCCACTACAGTTCTTTCGTCTTCGAAGATTTCAGGACTTCGGGACTTCGAGTTTCAGGGTTTTGGTAACCGGGAATTCGAAATGCAGTGACCCGAACCACTGGTCACTCCATTCCCTGAACTCCCATACATGAGTTCTTGTACGAGATCCAACGATCCTCAATGATTTGGATCCAACAGTCCATATCTTTTCGGAGTTTCATGAACCGGTAGTTCATGATGCGGCGACTCCAAATCTCTTGTCACTTCAATCCTTGAATTTTGATATGGGAATTCATGTATGATATCAACGACTGTGAGCCTCCCGTGATCCGATGGTCCAAATCTCTCCTAAGATTACACCTGTCAAAGCTCTTCAACACTGACTTCCTCACTAGTTGGCTAGATCCGACAGCTCACAGGATTTTGGCACTTCTTCCTAGATGTGCTCCACCATCCGATTCTACCCTTGTTAATCTCTTTCACGATTCAGGACTTGAAGTGACCAAGAATTTGGCCTGTGCTCCAAGTTCACAATCCCTGAATTCACGAAATGATCCAACGGATCAAACCAACCACGATCAACGACCCTTGTTTATTCTAGATCCTAGGGTGGCGAGTTTCTCCATCCACTAACCACCTTGCAACTTCTGACTATCTTATAGTCCTCACGATTTTGCGAGTTCTCCACAGAGAATTCTGACCGTCCAACTCTACTTCTCAAGGACTTCTGGCCAATGACTTGCTACCCTCCTTCTGAAATTTCATCTACTTGATCCAACGGTCCTGATTCCCCACAATCTGATGACTCATATCTCATCGACATTTCACGTATCAGGATTTCGTGTGTCACGAGGTCGAAATATTTTCCACCTTCGTCCTCCCTATTCCCGAAATGTCGATTTCTTCCTTGAAAATTAACGGTCCAGATCTCTCTTGGATCGACGGTTGTGATCCAATCGTGAATTTGTGTTTCGTGAATTCTCATGAACTCACCCTTAGACCATTTCAAGTCACGAGTCAGTGAAAGGATGATCGCTCTCCACGTGTCCTTTCCGATGGACGGTCCCGACGAATTCAAGATTTCACGTATCGTGATTTCCACACTCCTGTGCAACTCCAAAGGGTTTTAAACCTTGTGCATGTTCTCCAAATTTGACGGTTGTGAGGGTTCTCCTTTCCTCCCGAACAAATTCTATGGCTCCAACACTTCTGTTGTGGAGTTCTCTCTCTCGCTGTGGCCATATACCACACCGTCTGTAGTTTTATAATACCGCTACACCTCCTGAGCTTTGTAACACAGTCAAGTAGTCCGTTGACACTCAGAAACATTCTGAGGTCTTAAATTAGTCCTCCAGACACAATTTCTTCTCAAAACCTCGGTCCAAAGACCACTTATCTGGCCCATCCAGGCTCAGCGTTGAAACTAGGCTCTGATACCATATTGTAACGTCCCCAACCATCAACGCCATGGTCGGGCCAAAATTACTACGCGGAAAAACACTATTATAACATATTATGCATTCTTATGAAATACAATTGCTTAGTTACAGTTAAACACAGCGTAAGCACATTAATACCATTAGCATACATAATCCAAGACATTAACAATAATTCACAAATACAGCGGAATACATGTAAACATTGCTAGAATCACAGACATGTATATTTAATTGAAATTATATGCATGTATATAGTTATCTTTTAGACTGGATGTAATTCACCGACTGCGTGTATACCTCCCACAAACCTCCCAGCCTTAGACCATGCTGCTCATCACTCTTAGCAGTAGGTCACCCTTGATCTGGGACTAAGCTCCACCGGGTAAGGATTCTTAGGCTAGGTAGGGAATACATGAAGACACATAGTCATAGGAGAAGGATTCTCTCCCAATAGACACTTATGCCCACTGCCCACAAACTCTCATCCCCCACATGTCTATCCCACACAAGGAGTATACACCTTCACTGTCACCAAGACAGTCCATCAGCTGCTAACCTCCCTTCCCTTGGGCTTCAACAACAGACCGGACCAGAAGTCTCTGAGATCTGTGGAAGCTACAAGACTCCTTCCAAGAGTTCTCACTTCCTCTGTGCACTCTCTCACCTAGAGAGAGTCACTCACAAACTGGGTAACCTGCCTCTTCAACAACAATCACCTCCCTCACACTGGCCAGCAAGCCACACACAGTCTAGCACTGCGTGGCCACAATAGTAAATTGGGAAAATGGGTATGGACACCCGAAACAGAAACGATCAGCGCTAAAGCATAATGCGGCTCTACGATTACAGGATGCGTTAAGATTTCCAGCAAGTAACACAAGATGCACGACTCAACAATTATGGAACATTTATTTCTTCAAACCCGCAATAAGGAACAAACTCACCTCTTTGGTTTCAGAGATGCGTAAGGTGTACAGAGGTTCAATCATAGAGGCCAAACGTGTACAGATGGAGGATGGAGGAATTGGAAGGTTGAACCCCGGATTCAGGGGATGGTTGGAGGAATGCCCACCCAAATCCTATGCAACAGTTGACAAAATGGAAAGAGAACTCCCAACATGGCTCATTTCCTGGGTTAAATCGCATGTGCCTGGGTCAACACATGTCGCCCATGAAGCAGCATGCATCCCTCCCCGGGAACTTAGGACAAAACATAGATTTCACATGGGTTTTGGGATAATATTAAAATATTATTCCCGATGACTTAAGCCCCTAGGCTCCACACTTAGCCTCTCTTTCCAAATTTCTAGCCCCCAATCCCTTACTAAGGTTTTGTGGAAGCTTAATCCCCCATCACTCATTCATCGTGGTCAGTCCACATGCAGAGATGTTTTGTATTAATACTGTGCATAATTACATGTACAAAAATCAGGCTCCTGGCCTTCAACACTTAGGCTCCCTGGCCTAATAACACATAAGCCCACTAGCTTATATAACTTGGCTCACTAGCCTTATAAACTTGAATTACAATTCATAAACAAGATTTATACTTCATAGACATGATTTACAACAGGGATCGGCCTCGGGGACATTACATCTTCAGTCACTAAAACTACAATCATGCTACCCTCATATATATCTTGTAGTGAACCCCTATAAAGGTATTCTATGGCTTCACGTTGTGCACATGACCTTCGTGAACCAATATACATTTCTCTTTCCTCTTCTTGTGTAAACTCAATAGCACCTTGAGATTCTTGTTGAACTTCAACAATGCTTGTTTCTTCAAATTCATTTGGCATATTTTGTGGCCAATGAAATGGAGCCTTCCACATTGTATCTTCATTTGTTTAGCCTGAAATTATGTCACTTTGACTATTGAAAAAATACTCCCACCAAACAGAATCAACAACATCAAAGTACTCATATGTATCCTTAATGGACTTTTTTATTTCTTCCAGGCAATCAAAATAATCTACATCTCTATTATGCCTCTATGCATTATGGATTTCAGAAACTGATTGTAAAAATAATAACTTTGATGCAAATATTGGACGATCTGGAATGAACTTAAAAATGCTAAACCTGATGAAGGCCCCATTCTGTAGTAGTTGAGTAATGCTTTCCTGATATAAGTGTTTTCCCATCAATTTATTTGAAACATAATTGATGTTAGAATCTAATGTCACTATGTTGATAAATACATTTCTCTTCACGATGTTATCCCTGAATAAATCTTCGCATGTCAACATTTTCTTCTAATATATGAAAAAAAGTCTCTAGAATGTATGTTTTCTTAATACATTCAATCAATGATGGTAGGCTTCCAACATTTGCCCTCTTCAATGTTACTGAAAAAGGACTGAAAATTTGATCAATATGATCATGAGTGATGCAGGAGCATCTCTCCACGTTAGCCAGCTAGCCAGCAAGCCACATCAAGCGCATGCATTCAAAGCTAAAGAGAGGCACAGTCCTCATTTTGATTTAGAATTGAATGTAATTAAATGTTTAAGTTGTTGAGTTGTAGAGCCATGCCTTTGTGCAGGCGTAAGTAGATAGGCCTTTAATGTTTTGTAAGGATGAGATCTAGATCCAGATGCTGAACTAGACATCCCATTCAATGTAATTGAATAGGGTAGGTAGATTGGAGGGAAGAGCTCGAAGAGCCTCCTCATGTAAAATGATCGATTGTATCTCTTTAGTGAGAGGGAGTTAGTGTGTGAGTTAGTTGGGTATGATGGTCTGCAAGTAGAGAGTAGAAGAGAAGGAGTCAAGACCTTGTTACAGGCCGTGCTCAGGAACACCTTGTAAAACCAGTCATTTGCCATTTAATATAAATAGAAGCAGTTTTTCCTGCATATATTTCTGTGTTATGTGGATGTCTGTGAGTGTTATTCATATGATATGAATATATGTTGTAGATGTATGCTATAGGTTTGCATTTGCAGGAGTGTGTTTGATTTTCAAGCTTGAGGTTCCTTGTGGTTTCATGCCAGGAGGGCGTGACAGATTACTACGGTCTTTGGATACCAGTGCACTGAGGCACTTCTGAACTCTGCGGATTTAGACAAAGACGTGCCAGGTGGGCACACAGCTGAAATAAACAACTCAAGAAAAGACCTATGAGGTTGCTGAACACCTCAGGAGGCAAGGTTGTGTATGAGAGACACAGTTGTGGAAAGAATCTATGAGAAGTTCTGTGAAACTCTGCCAAGTGGGCATTGAGCATATGCACATGGTGCATTGAGAAGAAACCTGCTGTGTGTTCTTAAGGAGGACCAGAATAACTAAGGATTCAGAGGAGCTGTGCCAAGTGAGCATCGAGCCAGTGCAAGGAGTGCACAAAGATAGAACTCTGCTATGAGTTCAAGGAGAAACAGAATCACTGAGGATTCTGAGAGCTCTTCCAGGTGGGCATTGAGTGGGTGCATAGGTGCACAGGAGGACAGAACTGTTGAACGTTCTGGGAGAAGATACTCTGCCAGGAGGGCATTGAGACAATGTGTAGACAGGCACAAGAAAAGAGAACTCTTTGAGTTCTGGAATTTAGAGGAAGAATCCACTGAGGGATCTTTACAGGATTGTTGAACACCCTGCAGACTCAACAAGAAGTTGCTTGAGGCAGAGGATATCCAGGATGGCATCCAAGTATTCTCCATCTGTGGGAGAAGAAAGAATGATTTATTTCCTTAGAGATCTGAGTGTTTGAGAAACTCGGGGGAGATAACACTTTGTGCGCGTGAAGACTCTGCAGAGGCACAGGAGTCAAAGAATCCCTTTGGGATTCAAGGATAAGCTCAGGAGGAGTAGTGCTTTTAGCACACGGAGCTATAGTTGCAAGGAACATAGAGGTCGAAGAACTCTTTGGAGAGTTCAGAGTTCTCCAAGCTCAGGAGGAACAATGTCATGGAGAACGCAGGCGAGACTTAAAGTCGAGAGCTCCCAGGAGGAAACAGACAAAGGTCGAGGCCTTTGAGTTTTGGAAAATTCTCCCAAGGCTGGGAAGAAGGTGTGCAAGCTCAGGAGGAGCAATATCGGTCGTTGGATAAGCTGATAGATCCTGGACCGTTAAGATTTCCACGTCCAGGAAGGAGTAAGAGGAGTGCACAGAAGAGGAGATCGTGAGCCGTCGGATCTCACTTAGATACCCGTCAGCCGTTGGATCGGCTTGAAGTTGCACGAGGTTTAAGCTTCGTGAGCGGGAGGAGGAAAATCTTGACGATAGGCGTGGTCATCGGGATATCAGCGTTCGCGAAATCGGAAATCCCGTGGACAGGAGATCGGAAATCTCCAGGGTGAAAGTCCTGGGAACGATATGGACCATCCGTTTATGGAGACACGTGGCAGGGATCGAGCAACCCATCGGTATATCGGCTACTGGGGTTTTGAGTTGACAGAGGATTCTGTCATTGGGGTATTGCAAGTCCCAAAATCACGAGAAGCGATCAGGACCATCCATCATAGGAGGACGCGTGGAGGAGATCAGAGCATTCGGGAGATTTCCCGAAAGGAAAACTATCTATCGGCATTACGGGGATCGGGATATCGAGAATCCCGTGGACAAGAGGTTTATGCATTTCGGCATTGCGATGTCCGAAACCCAGAAAGGAGATAAGGTTGCGGTCTTATGAGAGGTGGTCATGTGGACCAGGGCATAGCCAGGAGGGGCTAAGGCGAGAAAGGCCATTTCGGGAATCAAGAGGTCGAGAGGTCGGACTTTTGAATAGGGAAATCCCGAAAGACATAAGGCTGCGGTCTTATGAGAGCTGGTCATATGGACTAGAGTATAGACAGGAGGGGCTAAGACACGAAAGGAGCGCATCGGAAAATCAGAGTTCGAGAGTTCAAGAGGACAGGGGACTCTTGGCGTCGGGGATCATGAAACCCTAAAACCCGAAATTATCATCGGGGAAAGGTCACAGGCGCGTGTAGAAGCCGTGATAGGGAAATAAGGACCTGTGGATCAGGATTTAAATAGTGATTCCACTAGGGAATCAAAAGAGCCTCTTCAACTCGAGGGAATTTAGACAGAACGGTCCTTTTGACCGGGAGGTCGGGCGCAAAGACCCTGCGGGGTGTGCGGCTGCGTCAGTTTTGGTATCATAGCTTGATTCTTGTTTGTATATTTCAGATGAGGGAGGCATAAGAGGTAAAGAGCACTCTGATACACGTCAAGTGGTATCAGAGCGGGAACTCTGTTTGTATATTTCAAGCAGAGGGAGAAGGCAAAGGAAGAAGACATAGTATTGAAACTCTGTAAGGATTTGTTTGCAGGTAGGCAACAAGTCCATAAACAGTCAGGAGGACTGTAGGATGAGTCTGGGACACTTAGGTTTGTAGAGTGACAGCAGTAGGTTTGCTAGGAGAGCAGATAGAGACAACAACATGGCTACTGAAGGCCGTAAATATGCTGGAAGGAAGAACTCAGAGCTATGGAGCCAAGAAGATATGGATGAAGAACTCGCTGATATAAAGAGAGAGATGGAAAAGCTTGCATTGTGTATGCAATAGAAAGAAAATCCGAGATGGGTGTATGAATGGCCCATGAGGAAGGCAAAAGCAAAATGGCTAGTCAAGGAGCTGATGGCTAGGGACAGTGTAGGTTGTTAAGAGGATGGTTGAGGCATGCTGAAAACCTTGACAGACCTAAAGAAATGGTTCAGGTATGTGAACCAGAGACTGGTAGAATTCTCGGTGAAGAGAATGAAATGGGATCATTTGAAGATCTCAAGAACTGCTAGGAGGGTAGAAAGGAAATTCCAGTTTGCCAGGTGGGCAATGAGTTGAGATCACTGTGGGATCTCAGAGACTATCATGAGGACAACCAGGGAATTTCACATTGCTAACTGGGCAATGAAATGAGTTCGTTGCGGGATCTCGAAGACTGCCAGGAGGGCAGTGAGAGCATCTCAGATTGTCGGGTGGGCAGAGATGAGCATTCGAGACTATATGAAAGTCTCATAGACTCGGAGGTGAGGTCAATTCAACAAGGAGTGTTGATGAAGATGAGATAAGTTGATCTCATAATCTGCCAGGAGGACAGTGGAAGCATCCCATATTGCCATGTGGGCAGGGATGAGAAGATGAATTGGAATCAGCCAGAGGAGCTGACAGAGAAGGTGAGCTCGGATGTGGATTTAGATCAGCAGGTGCAGCTGATAGAAGAGGAAGATATGAGAAATCTTCTGATGATTGGGGGAATCGAGATATTCCTGCCACTTTCCCAGGGAAAGATAGAAATCTATGTTGCAGATGCAACAACAATGGAAGGACAACTAGCTGAGACTGTCGCAAAGAAATTGGAGTAGATATCTTAAGCTTCCCAAGCAGACGGAGAGGAAAATGAGCATTCGGAGGAGTGTCTCAATGCATTCAGCTAGGAAACTGAGGAAGGTGTAGCACTGAAGCTGACAGCATAAGAGGATGATGAGCATTCTGAGGAATGGCTCAATATTTTTAGCCAGGAGACTAAAAAGACTGCAACATGGGAGTTTGCAGAAGAAGAAGAAGGGGCAGACAACATTAGTTTGGCTGATCTGTATGAGAAGATTGAATCCCTAGAGAGAAGGGTGAAAGTGCATGGCATGCACATCCAACAGGTTAAGTTGGAAGCTGATGAAGAAAGCATGGGAGATCACAGTGATCTGCCCATCTGCCAAAAATTTTTGCAGCTGAAAAGACTGCATGGACAGGGCCAGCCATTGGAGAAGCTGGACGAAGTGATCAGCATGATCAGAGAGCTGATGATTCGGTCAGCAGAAACTGTCAGGAAGGAGAGGCTGAGCAGCAGGAAGGAAGCAGCAGCAGCGCGGAAGTAGCAACAGCAGGAAGATGGAGTGGATAAACAACTCCAACGGATGATTTGGGATCCAGGAGGATTTCAACATCAGAGATGGGAAGCTCATGAATTTTGTAGCTGAGGAGTATGATGCAGGAGCATCTCTCCACATCAGCCAACCAGCCAGCCAGCCACATCAAGCACACACATTCAAAGCTAAAGAGAGGCGCAGTCCTCATTTTGATTTAGAATTGAATGTAATTAAATGTTTAAGATGTTGAGCTATAGAGTCGTGCCTGTGTGCAGGCGTAAGTAGATAGGCCTTTAATTTTTTGTAAGGCTGAGATCTAGATCCATATGCTAGACTGGACAACTCATTCAATGTAATTGAATAGGGTAGGTAGATTGGAGGGAAGAGCTCGAAGAGCCTCCTCATGTAAAAAGATCGATTGTATCTCTTTAGTGAGAGGGAGTTAGTGTGTGAGTTAGTTGGGTATGATGGTCTGCGAGTAGAGAGAAGAAGAGAAGGAGTCGAGACCTTGTTACAGGTCGTGCTCAGGAACACCTTGTAAAACCAGGCATTTTCCATTTAATATAAACAGAAGCAGTTTTTCCTGCATGTATTTCTGTGTTATGTGGATGTCTGTGAGTGTTCTTCATATGATATGAATATATGCTGTAGATGTATGCTATAGGTTTTCATTTGCAGGAGTGTGTTTGATTTTCAAGCTTGAGGTTCTTTGTGGTTTCATGCCAGGAGGGCGTGATAGAGTACTGCGGTCTCTGGATACCAGTGCACTGAGGCACTTCTGAACTCTGCGGATTCAGACAAAGACATGCCAGGTGGGCACACAGCTGAAATCAACAACTCAAGAAAAGACCTATGAGGTTACTGAACACCTCAGGAGGCAAGGTTGTGTATGAGAGACACAGTTGTAGACAAAATCTCTGAGGAGTTCTATGAAACTCTGCCAAGTGGGCATTGAGCATATGCACAGTGGTGCATTGAGAAGAACCTTATTGTGAGTTCTTAAGGAGGACCAGAATCACTAAGGATTCTGAGGAGCTCTGCCAAGTGAGCATCGAGCCAGTGCAAGGAGTGCACAAAGATAGAACTCTGCTGTGAGTTCAAGGAGAAACAGAAACACTGAGGATTCCGAGAGCTCTGCCAGGTGGGCATTGAGCGGGTGCATAGGTGCACAGGAGGACAGAACTGTTGAACGTTCTGGGAGAAGATACTCTGCCAGGAGGGCATTGAGACAATGTGTAGACAGGCACAAGAAAAGAGAACTCTTTGAGTTCTGGAATTTAGAGGAAGAATCCACTGAGGGATCTTTACAGGATTGTTGAACACCCTGCAGACTCAACAAGAAGTTGCTTGAGGCAGAGGATATCCAGGATGGCATCCAAGTATTCTCCATCTGTGGGAGAAGAAAGAATGATTTATTTCCTTAGAGATCTGAGTGTTTGAGAAACTCGGGGGAGATAACACTTTGTGCGCGTGAAGACTCTGCAGAGGCACAGGAGTCAAAGAATCCCTTTGGGATTCAAGGATAAACTTAGGAGGAGTAGTGCTTTTAGCGCACGGAGCTATAGCTGCAAGGAACATAGAGGTCAAAGAACTCTTTGGAGAGTTCAGAGTTCTCCAAGCTCAGGAGGAACAATGTCGTGGAGAACGCAGGCGAGACTTAAAGTCGAGAGCTCACAGGAGGAAACAAACAAAGGTCGAGGTCTTTGAGTTTTGGAAAATTCTCCTAAGGTTGGGAAGAAAGTGTGCAAGCTCGGGAGGAGCAATATCGGTCGTTGGATAAGCCGATAGATCCTGGACCGTTAAGATTTCCACATCCAGGAAGGAGTAAGAGGAGCGCACAGAAGAGGAGATCGTGAGCCATCGGATCTCACTTAGATACCCGTTAGTTGTTGAATTGGCCTGATGTTGCACGAGGTTTAAGCTTCATGAGTGGGAGGAGGAAAATCCCGACGATAGGCGTGGTCATCAGGATATCAACGTTCGCGAAATTGGAAATCCCGTGGATAGGAGATCGGAAATCTCCAGGGTGAAAGTCCTGGGAACGATTTGGACCATCCGTTTGTTGAGACACGTGGCAGGGATCGAGCGACCCATCGATATATCGACTACCGGGGTTTTGAGTTGACAGAGGATTATGTCATCCGGGTATCGCAAGTCCCGAAATCGTGAGAAGCGATCAGGACCGTCCATCATAGGAGGATGCGTGGAGGAGATCATAGCATTCGGGAGATTTTTCGAAAGGAAAACTATCTATCGACATTAGGGGGATCGGGAATCCCGTGGACAAGAGGTTTATGCATTTCGGCATTGTGATGTCCGAAACCCCGAAAGGAGATAAGGTTGTGGTCTTATGAGAGGTGGTCATGTGGACCAAGGCATAGCCAGGAGGGGCTAAGGCGAGAAAGGCCATTTCGGGAGTCAAGAGGTCGAGAGGTCAGACTTTTGAATAGGGAAATCCCGAAAGACATAAGGCTGCGGTCTTATGAGAGCTGGTCATATGGACTAGAGTATAGCTAGGAGGGGCTAAGACACGAAATGAGCGCATCGGCAAATCGGAGTTCGAGAGTTCAAGAGGACAGGGGACTCTTGGCATCGGGGATCACGAAACCCTGAAACCCGAAATTATCATCGGGGAAAAGTCACAGGCCCATGAAGAAGCCGTGACAGGGAAAGAAGGACCTGTGGATCAGGATTTAAATAGTGATTCCACTAGGGAATCAAAAGAGCCACTTCGGCTCGAGGGAATTTAGA
Organism: Picea engelmannii; assembly: GCA_009831015.1. NCBI lineage: Eukaryota > Viridiplantae > Streptophyta > Pinopsida > Pinales > Pinaceae > Picea > Picea engelmannii. Next base: position 332,742 of record ML789029.1, read on the forward strand.
CAGAACGGTCCTTTTGATCGGAAGGTCGGGCGTAGAGACCCTGTGGGGTGTGCCGCTGCGTCAATGAGTGTGTCCAATAAGAAGGAAACCAACTTTCACATTTTGAAAGATTCTCATTTCAACAAGCATGCTTAGATATCCAAACGCAATTTGATTTTTATTTTCAAGACTAGTGTTGTCCAATTGTAGATACAGAACTTGAGGAATATTTCTAGACCATTGAGTGAGAACATAATGAATTATGGTGATGGTTAGATTTGCATCATTATGAATATTTGGAGCTGTGAAGTAAACCCTTGGACACATTTTTCCATTGAAAACCATACAACCAACCAAGTGAAACTGAATGAAATTCTCTTCCTATAAATTTTGGGGTGTACGGACAAAATGTGGTAGAAGTGTTTTCTTCTTGTCCATGCCATCAATTATCATACATAAATATTTGTTTGGAGCATCATAACATTTCTTCTGATGTTTGTACAACTTTTTCCTTTCACTTGATTGTTGATTCTAATGTTCTTTAAGGGCTTTGACTATGGAATCTGCACATGACATAAAATGAAAATATTGATCATATGTTTTCATAGTTGATAACTATTCAATTAAAAAAAAACAAAAGAGTAAATACATACCTCTTTCTTCCCCTTGAGATTTATCTCTTCTTGATTTAAGAGTAGCAAATATACTGCAAATCCCTATCCTTGACTTCTTAGTAATACATACATTGTTGAATTTTTTCTTCCATATTCTTGTAAAATATGCATATGTAATAAAATTACAATTTTCTTCAACACCTTCAACATATCCTTTGTACAAATTGTAGATTTCCCTCCTTGAGAAATTATTTGGAATATGTATTGTGTCTCTATCTGGCATACACTCTCCATGTTTGGAAAATAAATCATGCATCCATGACATTCTAGTGTTTTTCAATGGCCCACTCTCTCGTCCATGATGTACCTTTGAATAAAGTGAAGGATATTTTTCCAACCTTGTCTCGATTCTTGATAAATGAAGATTACCAATTGAGTGAATTTTTTTTAAATCCTTTCTGCAAAGTAAAATATTCTCAATGCGATAATCATATCCTGTATTGGTGGATATCATGAACTCCATCAAATATGAATTTTGCATGCTCTTATTCATTGCAAAATATGTCTTCCTTTTATTCAAGGCATACATGTAGTCCATGTTTTTCAAACAATTCTTTTGACAACATTCACTTGAAATCAATTCACTTATGGAAATTGATTTAGTGAGAAATTGTTTCCTTGACCTTGTATAACTAGAATGATTTGGATTGATATAAAAAGGTCTAGTCCTGGTCCTAGACACAATGTTTCTTTGCAATGTATCCACTATTTCATCATCTTCACTAGAAGGATTCTCCTTATCACCAGAAGGAATATCAAGAAAAACATTGTCAAGAAACTGGACTAGAGAATGTCGATCACCTTGGTATGTTGCAGTTGAATGATTGAGAACATGATATTCATTCCTAGGCCCATCATATTCATTTATAATCTCGTTCATGAGATAGATATAAAAATTACTAGAAACATGATTACCATCCTAGCTAATGTTATTGGATCTTCCATTAAAATATTCACGTGAAGGAAAATCATCACCACCCATAAGATTGTCAATGCCATTAAGATTTTCACTTGGAGAAAATTTTCCATCATTGTCATTGGTACCTTGAAATCCTCATTTAGAGGAAAATCATCATCAACATTGTGTCCACCATTGACATATCATCTTCATTGCTTTCAAAATCCCTACTTGAGTGAAAATATTCACCATCCTTATTAGTTCCTTGAAATTATTCATCGGTATCTTAAAAATCCTCACTTTGAGGAAAATCAACATCATCAACATTGTTTCCTTTTAATTTATCACTCGGGAAAGAGTGTCAAACAATGCCGTAATCATCTTAACTACTTTGAAAATCCCCACTTGAGAGATATTTTTTATCATCCTCATTACTTGCTTGAAAATCCTCACTTAAAGGAAAATCTTCATTATCCTCATCGGTACCTTGAAAATCGTCACTTGGAGGACAATCATCATTACCAAAATTGGTTCCTTTAAATTCCTCATCCAGGAAAGATTATCCATCATTTTCATAATCATCATCATTAATTTTAAAATCCCCACTTGAGGGGAATTCGTCATCATCTTCATTCGTGCCTTGAAAATCCTCACTTTGAGGAAAATCTTTATCAGTACCTTCAAAATCCTCACTTGGAGGAAATTTATCATCACCAACATTGTTGTCTTTAAATTCTCCACTTGGGAAAGAGTGTCCACCATTGTCATAATCATCTTCATTACTTTTAAAATTTACACTTGAGGGAAATTATCCATCATATTCATTGGTGCCTTGAAAGTCTTCATCGGTACCTTGAAAATATTCACTTGGAGGAAACTTTTCATCCCAATAATTTAAACGTTGATCATAATCTCCACTTTGACCTACATTTTGATTATTTTCATTACTATTAAACTGCTGAATAGATTTATCACCATCATATTCCTCCTCTTCATCATTGGTGTCTTCAAATTTCTTCGATTTAGGAATTTCATGAGGAACATGTTGAATAAAATTGTTTGCACTATGATCAAACTTATGACTATCTGAAAAATATGACACCTCATTTTCATTACAAGCATTCTTATCGCATTTCCTAATCTCAATAGAAGAGGTATGCAAAATATTTGTTCATGTCTCAGAAATAAAATCTTTTTTATCTGACGAAGCCATCCCTTCTCTCTAACAACATAGAATGATACAAGTGCTCACCCTCCCAATGACATTTTTATAACTTGCATAATGATCTTTTCCCTCTAAATCCCTC
>ML789029.1:365958-390352 GCA_009831015.1 Picea engelmannii
TGCAAGCATCCGCTCTTTAACAGGTTTTCATACAACTTTCAATTCATTTTGTAAAGATTATTTTCCAGCTGATTGTTTGTATGAAAACTGTTGTGAGGAGTTTTCTTCGCTTCATGAAGCCTCTGCTGGCCCTGAAGACTAGGGCCATGATGAATCTTTTACTGTGGAGGAAAGCATTTGCCAAGAAAATATAGGGGTGTTGAATGATATTAATTGTGTTATCCCTAGAACGGAAGCATCTGACATTATATCAGATGCCTCTATTCTTTTAGATATTCATAACGATCAACATGCCTCTTGTGGAAATTGTGAGTTTATAGAGCAAATGTGGTCCATGGTAGATGACTCACCTGGATATCAGGTTGAAGTAGATGTTCCTAGCAGCTCTTCTCATGATGACGAAGACCCTCTCTTTTTAAAAGAGGGGTTAGTTGTGGAAGAGGATTCTTCTCTTTTCCTCTAGGGGGTTTCTCATGATATCTTTTTACCTGGGATTAAAGAGAAAAAGATTATGTATGAGCAGCCAGAACTAGCAGGTCCCACTATCCCTAAAAAAATTTTTTTTTATGGGATCACTGTTCTGGAGGAGGATCATATCAATGAAGGACACCCCCTTTTTGATGTATATTATAGTGATGATGAGCAGCAAGCTTATCCTACATTTGATCACTATGAAGATGTTGAAGATCCAGTCAGCAAGAAGAACCACCCCATGGTCCCTATTTATGATGAATATGAATCAGACCTGGGGGAGAGCCAAGAAGAAGAGCAGAAAGAACCAGTGGAATAGGTGACTTCCTGCCCGGAGCCCGCCCATTCACCTATGCAGACTCATGAAGTTCAGCCCTATAGGAGTAGCTGTGGAGCAGAGAAGGACTGTTGCTACCCTTTTCACAGGGTTTTCCACTCATTCTATGATCCTGTCAGTGAGTACATGGAGTGGCATCTCGTTTATGCCTTGTAGCCGCCCTATTCCATATCAACTTCAACCTGAGAGGAGAAGTTGAAGAGTGTAGTCTTTCTACTGTCATAGTTACACCATCTTCTGGTGATCATCGACAGAAAGAAAGAGCTTCCCTTCAAGAAGTTACTTGATTGGCTATGGTGGAAGTTTGCTTTCACCTAGCCCCATGTAAAGTGTTTTATTAGTTTAGGATTGTATATAAATAAGCTCCTTTGAGCATGTATCTTTATTTTGTTGCTTTTATTTTTCGGCCTGTATTTTCAGCAGCGCGATGTTTTGAGCCTGACTCCATAGCCCAACAACAAGGCACTCAAGCTGCAGAATGAGTTCTTAGAGCATCACAGGGATGACTCTATCCCCCATGGAGCCTAATGTTAGCAACAATTCTTGTCTTGGGCCCGAGAGCATCCAGAGCTGCAGGTTGCACGAAGAACGCCCAAGCGTTAGCGCAATGGATAGCACCCATATTATGTGCAGGGAAATATAGTAGCCATCCATCCAGAAGACGCGTGGAGTGGGATCTAGTCGCACGACATTTCGGCATTCAGGGATTCAAAGGGTGAAGGTTCCTTATTGTCCTATGTCTCGAAACCCCAAACCCCGAAAGCACCAAAGGTGCCCAAAGTCGGGCCCACAGTATTATGGGGCAATCTCAGTCGTCCACCCGTAGGAGACACCTGGCGCGTGATTAGGTTCCTCGTTGTTTCGTCCATCGCGATTCCAAGGCTCAAGGTACAACATCGTCGGGAGATTTCAAAACCGTCAAATCTAGAGGGACACGTGGCGCCAGATTAAGTCATCTCGACATTTCTCTCATCACAATTTCAAGAAGCAGGGATCAGCCCCTTCCTATTCGTGAATGCTGAAAGCACCTTTAAGAGTAAACACAGGGTCACAGCCCGTGGTCACTTGGGAAAGAAAAGAGCTACACGAGAGGGGCCAAAGGTGTTGTGTTTGTTCACAGAGGGGATCACCGCGATCTCTAGGCGCCATCAGATTCGATCGCGATCCTGGTCTTTGCTTGGAGTAAATGAAGGCAAGAAGGGGTGGTTGAAACCTCTCCTCATTCATTAAGTGTGAGGTATGGAGGGTCTGGCAAGCGATCTGCTCAAGAGGGTCCTGTGTACCCATTTTTCCAGAAAAATCATGCTGAGTTCTCGACTAGCCGGAGGAGGTCTTCACATGCTAGCTCGACACTTAATGGCTCAGCTACTCCTCTTGCAAGAGCCATGCGCAGTTAAGGTGGTGTCTGACAAAGAATACCTGTCCAAATTTGTTTGAAGGGACACCAAGCTTTGGATGACTGAACATGCCTCTGTTAGGCGAATTTTTCTGAGTATATAGACTCAGTCTTTGTATTTTGTAATCTATCAATGATTGAGCGAGGCTCCCGATTGTAAAGTTTTGATGAAGCACTGGTCGCTCTAGTTAATGTATAAGGCATTAGAGACTTCTTACTTTATGGATGTCAGCCTCTTTTCCATCTCTTTGTTTACTGTATTAGAACAGCTCGGAATTGGAGGATCCAGTCGAGTTGTAGCTATTATAGGATGATGTAGGTTGGATTACTGTAACAGTTGCATTGTTTCTAATCGGTTCCTGTGATTTTATTAGCACTGAACGACTCGGAATTGGAGGATCCAGTCAAGTCACCCTTCAGCTCCTTGAGGCTCTAGACCAAGAGGATCTTGGCTCTTGAGTTTTTCATCATCAAGCTTCCGAAGGCCTATCGCCCGAGGCAGTCTTGCTCACCCTTCTCACAAGTCTTCCATCTACCACCCTTTAATCATCTATTGATGGAAGTTGGATCAAGACCTCCCTTGCTTTCTACGTACCAGACCCAGTTTCCTGAGTTAAAGTTATATCTTTGTGAGTTTTTATCCATTTGATCAACCCATTAAATAAATTGTGACATAAAACTGATGGGCGTCGGGCTCTGCTTCTGCAAGCGATCCAAGAGTTACTTTTGACGCTAACAGGATCAATGGTGGAGCTAGGGACGACTTCTAAAATTCGACGATGTGTATAGGGATGAACTATGGAGGTACATAAAATGAAAGTACAGGATGATGAGAGGAGGGGTGAGTTCAATGTATAATTGGAGGCTCGAAGCATGAAAGGGAAAGATGGTGAAATAACTAGCGTGGTTACGGTTGTAGGAGTTAGGGAAGCCATTAATGATATATTTTCTCAGGAAGCGGTTAGGGGAGAGGTGTAGGGAGCTTCTCCTTCAAACTTATCTTTGGCTTGCTTGTTGAAGGAGTTGGAGGGAAGCCATTTTAGTAAGGATATTGTGGTTGGAGAGGGAAGGAAGATTTATGTAGGGGGGAAACCAGGGGGGACTATTAGGCCTTCCGGTGATGTAGCAGGAAGGATTCCACAGTGCATAACCGAAACGGAGGGTAAGCCTTTGTGGGGACTGGTGGAGGAGGTCGAGAGGAAGGAGTTTGTAGAGGATGAAGTCTTTAAAAGTTCTAGGAAGGAGGTTTTCCATAAAACATTTGTAAAATCTTGGAGAGTGAAGAAGATTAAACCAAGGGTAACCCTTGGCAGGGGCATTGGGATGCAGGAAGTAAAATTGTTTTCTTCGCGGGGGCTTGTAGGGAGGTTTTGATATAGGGATTTGGGGGCTCGAGAAATACACATATGGGTGGAGGTTACATGGAACCCTATGTTGGGATACCCACAAGAAGTAATTATCTTAACTAGAGGTTGGTTATGTTTTGTTTTTAAAACCCTGGAGGATGCAGAGAAAGTTATAAACCTGGTCTGGTTGGTGAAAGATGAAAGTCTCATGTTAAAAAAATGGCATTGCGCTTTCAACCCGGAGAAGGAGGTCATTCGTTATAGACACTTGTGGGTTTTATTGCCTGGTTGGTTGCTCACTTTGTGGAATTTGGAGGCATTTAAGGCAACTAGAAATGCGCTAGGGAAATTCTTATTTTTTGACGCTAAACTACTGTCTGGTTCAGATAGACGTATGGGTAACATTTTTGTGGAAATTGATATGTTTGAAGGATTACCAGTCAAGCTAGAAGTTGAGTGGAGTGACACAGTGATCCAAAAGAGGTTGGATTATATGGGGGTGTTGTTTAGATGCTCAGAGTGTAAGAAGACGAGCCATTTGCAGCATCATTGTTGGGGGGAGAGAAAGAAAGTGACACTAGGTTGTTTTGATGTTTTTGAAGATACAAAAGTAGTTGGAATGAATCTTCCCACATAAGTCTAGACCGAGAACAATTCAGCCCTGGTGGTGGAATGAAAATTAAATTTCGATAAGCAACAAATATGCCCAAATTTTAATTCCTCTCTTTCTATCAGTAATTAGAGTGGAAAGAAAATTGTAGGGGTGGAGTCGTTTAATACTGGTTGTGTCTCTTGTGATGGGTCTAGTTCTGATTATAATCCTGTCTATGAGGAACCCACATTGGATATTCTAAAGGCCTGTGAGGTAGGATCCCAGTTTTTAAATACTGAAGGTTTATTGGGTTTGGGGAGGGTTTTGGTAGAAAAGGAATCTAACATCTCTATGAGTGGGGGGTCTGATGCTCAGATTGTTGTTGAGGATCAGTCGCAGCAACTAGTGGAGGGGGGGATATTACCAGTGCTGGAAGGTATTTTTTTTCTTTAGGTGAGGGGTGTGTCTCCTCGAGAGGTTTATTTTCTGAAGGTGTAGAAGTTAGTAATGAACTGAGGAGTGTGCCTCAAGTGGATTATGTTTTCTCGGGGTATAGTAAGGGTATTACTTTAGAGATCACGGGGATGAACATAGGGCCTACAGTTTTAGTAGGAGGTCTGGATAAGACGTTTTCCCCAGGAAGTGTACTGGTAGCTTCCTCTACTATAGGTTTGGAGGAGAGGACAAAGTCACTCTCTTTGAATACACAGGAAGGTTTTACATCATGGGAGGTTGCAGGTTCTGTGGGGTTATAGAGTGTGGTAGGTCAAGCTGATCCGGTTGTACTATCAGAGATCAAAGAGTCTATAGTAAATATTATCCCTACCTATAGGGAGGTACTCTCCAGGTCTCCTTTTCCTATTTTTGTTGGGGGGGATTCACTTCCGAAGACTTTAGAGAAGAAGAATAAAGATGGGATTTCAAGGGAATTTTCAAGTATTAGACCGGAGGGAGATGAATCATTTTTGAAAGGTGTTGTTCATGGTGGGATTGAGAAGTATTTTTCTCTTTTAAAGACTAGAAGCACTAGGAAGTCAGGGAAAGGGAAACTGAATTGTGATTCTTGTTGTACTACAATGGTTGATGGACCGAGGGCACTTAGAGCACAAAAATACCTGGCGAGAGTTAAGAAATGATTGTAGCTACACTAAATGTCAGAGGAGTGGGGGCCAACTCCAATTATTTATCCCTAATTTTTTTCTTAGAGTTAACTAAAGAAGATGTGTTGCTTGTACAAGAAACAATGGTTTGTGTAGCAAAATCAAGATAACTTTTTGTTAAATTACTACCACACTAGTATTTTTGTGGGGTGGATTCCTTAGGACTATCTGGTGGAATGCTATCTGCATGGAATCTAAGGAAAGTTGTTTTTTCTTCTTTCTTGACCCCTACAGGGATTCAGTTGGAAGAGCTTGATAGAAGTATGAAATTGATTAACAATTATGGTTTGTACTCAGATAGAGAGGCTTTTTGGGAGGCCATTAAAAGAGAGTGTATATTTAATGAACAAAATATGATATTGGGGGGTGATCTAAATTTCACTACATCAATCAGAGAAGTGTGGGGAGCCCATGCTAGAGAAGAACCATTACATACTTATTTTAGTCAGTTGATACAAGATAAGGGGTTGGTGGATGTCAAACCATTAAAACTTCTCCCCACCTGGAGAAATGGTAGAGGAGGAAAATATTATATTCCAAAGAGAATGGATCAATTTTTGATATCTGGGGACCTCGCGATTTCAGGGTTTAGGTACAAATTTGTGGTGTATAATTTAAATATCTACAATCGTATGCCTGTGATTCTCCACTTGGAACAAGATAATAGAAAGGTCAGTTACCCCTTCAAATTTAATTCTATTTGGATGGAATAACCATAATTTGTTAATTTTGTCATATCCAACTGGGTTGGACTGTTGGGATCAAAGACATTAAACCCTATGGATTCATTGGTAAAAAAGCTAAATATTCTTAAGTCTATGATGATTATCTAGGAAAAAAAGAAAAATCTTGAAGCTAAGGAAGAGTTGGTAAGGCTTGAATTAGAGTTGGATACACTTTACTCAAATCATCCTAGAGGATTTCAGAAGGAGGAAGAAAAAGTGTTGATTGCAGAAAAAGAGCAGAGAAAATTGTTTCTAATGAGACAGGTAGAGGAAACTTGGAGGCAAAAGAGTAGACTAAACTAGCTGGCTCTAGGTGATAGAAATACAAAGTTCTTTCATGCTTATGCAAATTCTAGGAAACAGATCAATGCTATTTGGGAGATTTCTAAGGAGGATGGAACAATGATTTCTAGCAATCAAGGACTACAAAGGGAAGTAGTTGTTTTTTCCCAAAATATTTTCATGGCACAGCCTAATATTTCCATATCTGATCAACTAGAAATTTTTAAGAATTACCCAAGGATGTTTACATAAAAATATAGTCATAGACTAACTGAGCCTGTAACTTCAGCATAAATTCTGTCAACACTTAAAGGCTTTAAAGTATCAAAAAGCCTTGGGCCATATGGCTGGACTGTGGAATTGTTTTTGGATTTTTATGACATCCTGGGAGATGATATACTGGATATGGTTGAAGAGTCCAGGAGGAATGGCAGGGTGTCTAGATCTTTGAATGCTACTTTTCTTTCTCTGATACCAAAGAGTGAGAATCCAGGATCTTTTGGAGAGTATGGACCTATATCTTTATGCAATTTGGTGTATAGGATCATAACTAAAATTATTTCTACTAGAATTAAATCCACTTTGTCCTTTGGTATATCAAAGGAACAATTTGTCTTTCTTGAGGGCGGGCAAATTACTGATGTTATTGGAATTGTACATGAATCATTACATAGCATTAAGGTTAAAAATATCAAAGCTCTAGTTCTAAAATTAGATATTATAAAGGCTTATGAGAGAGTGGACTGGGGTTTCTTAAGACTTGTGTTGCTATAGGTGGGAATGAATTTAGAAGCTACAAATTCGATCATGGGGTGTGTGACTTCTGCAAATTATGTTATGTTGATCAATGGTAAGCCAACCAAATTCTTTAAAAGTACAAGGGGATTAAGGAAAGGGTGTCCTTTATCTCCCTTATTGTTTATTCTTGCTATAGAAGGGTTAGCAGAGCTATAAAGGAGCAGGTAAGGGATAAGAAAATAGAAGGTATACTTGTGGCAAGGGGGATATACATTACACATTTGATGTTTTTTGATGATATTATTCTGTTTGGAAATTGAAATTTTGTTGAGTGGGAATTTTTTAAGGAGACTCTGGAACTGTTCAGTAAAGCAACATGTATAGATTTCAGTCCTCAAAAATCCTTGTTTCTAGAAGTTGTTTGGGCAATAGAGGATTTAGCGTTGTTGAAGGAGATTCTTCCCTATGAAGTAAATTCAATAGATATGGTTGTAAGTACCTTGGGTGTTTTTTAAAACCTAACTATTATAATAGGGATGACTGAAACTAGCTGGTAAGAAAGTTTGAAAAAATGATTGCAAATTGGAGTCTAAGATGGTCAAGTTTAGGGGGAAGGGTTACACTTGTTAAAGCAGTACTTGAAAGTATTCTTGTATATTGGATTTCCTTGGCTAAAATTCCAAAAAGTATACTAAATACTATTAGGAGGAGGATGTTTAGTTTCATGTGGACTGGAAAAAAGCTAAAATAAGGGATACATTTGATAAGATGGGAAAATATTGCAAAACCTAAAAAGTTGGGTGGGTGGGGTATAAAAAATATTTATGCCTTTGGAAAAACCTTAGCAGCAAAAAGCTTATGGAGGTGTCTTATGGTACTTAGTATTTGGCATGAAGTAATACTTAGAAAATATATTAGAAAGAAATATGTGGTTGAGTGGCTTAGGGAAGGAAGAAAAAAGTGGACTGGTGTTTCTAATATTTGGAAATAACTCACCTCATGTTTAACCATTATAACTGATTAACGGGTTTGGAAACCTGGAAATGGGAGGGATATTCGACTAGGAGTTGATCCATTGGTAGGGTCTCATATATACTTAACATTATCGAGGAACCTTATTCTTTCAATGAAGGCACAAGGAATAGAATTTGTTGCACAAGATGGGACTTTCGATTTGGAGGGCACAAGACATACAAGATGGAAAAAGGCAGAGGATTTAGGCTTGGAAGGAGAACAAAAAAAGGAATGGAATAAATATGTAAAGGGTTTAGTTGGTTCGGGGTATGAGTTGAATAATGAAAAATATTTCTTACTGTGGTCCTGGGATACTAAAAGAGGCCAGATAAATGCTAAACAATCCTATGAAGTCCAATTGTTGGAGGATGTAGTGGGAGAACCAGTTTTCTGGTATACTAATCTTTGGAGTTGGCAGTTACCCTTAAAAGTCAAACTCTTTATGTGGTTACTGCTTGAACAGAGAATTCTCACTTGGGATAATTTGGTCAAAAGAGGTTTTCATGGGTGTAGCAGATGTGTCCTATGCGGGAATAATGAGGAAAATATGGGTCATCTCTTTGTGGATTGTAGTTTTACCAAAGATATTTGGTATACAATTCATAAGGATTAAAAAATGGAGAGTGTTTGGGAAGGAGGGAAGATTGTCGAATGCTTACAAAACTAGAAAAGGAAGAAGGATAATAGGATAGAAATACCTTGCTTTATTTGTTGGGAGGTTTGGAAACATAGGAATCTGGCTATCTTTGAAGATCGACCTCTAAATAGGGACAACATTTGTAATAATATTATTCAGGATTTGAGAGGAACAAAAGTAGTTCACTCTACTAAGGATAGCAGGATTGATAGACCTCCTTTACTTAACTAGGATCTGGTTGTGGCATTTTTTGATGGTGCTTCACAAGACAAGGGTGTTAAATGTGGGGCATGAGCTGTATTAAAATGTCCAATGCTGGGTACTTTCATAATCAAGACGAATTATGGTAATGGTACTAATACCAGGGATGGACTATTAGCTTTGTGGTGCATACTATTTTTTGCTTGCTATAAAAAGGTAACAAGGTTGCAGTTGGTAGGTGATTCAAAGGTTATTATAGACTGGTTTACTAATGAAAATAATCTACAGGTGGTCTCCCTACAACCATGGATGACAAAAATTAGAGTTTTGAGAAGGAGATTTCTACAACTAAAAGCACAACATATAGACATAGGATATAGCAAGGAAGTTGATCAGCCTTCAAAAGTAGCACTACTCCTTGAGGAGGATGGTATACACTATGCAATGGTTACTGAAGGACATACTGAAAACTTTGATAGATTAGATATCAATTAAATTACATAGATACAAGGGTAAAGAAGTTGGTATTTTTTTTGGATTGTGTATTGGATATGTAATTTTTGAGACTATATACTACAGAGCTTACACCTAGCTCCATTGTTGTAACATGTATTATGAGAAAAAGCGATTGCACTATAGTATCAAAGGACATGATAAGTTAGATCCATTTTGACATTTATTTTATTGGAACAATTTTATTTTCTAATATAAGTCTTTTTATTATTGAAAAAAAATTCTAAACAATGAACACGTCACATAATTAATTAATTCGTTTTTATAATTTTTTAACCTTAATTACGCCGAAAGGCGTACACCTATTGACAATGGGCAGATTTAATAGGGGTTTAGTGCTTAATAAGTTTTCTATGGACATGATTAAATATGGCTGGAATATTCTTAGTAGTCACACAAAATAAATGGCTGTGATTTCAATCATTAACTTCCTAGCTATTATAAAGACATCTGTTTATGTGTTTACTTTTTTACATTTACCTAATCATATTTAAAAATTACTTTGATAGCTAACTGATTGCCACGTAAGTGATTAACATAAATTAAAATATTAACACCGGATAAATGAAGCTCAACAGTTTATGTGAAAATATGATTGTTAATTATTACTGAGATTCATTAGTAAAATTAATTCGACAAATCAAATTATTTACTACATCATTTGCTCCATAGTTTTCACAACGTACATTATTTACTCCGCCATGGATTTTCCTTGACCATGGATTAATATATATGTGAAAACCCAGAGTTTGAATGCTTTTTAAAAATTATTATTAATATTTATGGAAAACCGAGTTTGAATACTTTTTAAAAATTCTTTGTCCGAGAGGTATCAAACTTAGTAATTTTTTTTTTTTGTAAGTAAGTAAGTGATATTATATATAAAGGGCCTCCATGGACCAAAAAAGAAACACAGTACATAGAAGATACCATTTGTAGTTACCGGACTGCCCCAACAGAGGGAAAACTAGTCCGGCCAGCATAATAGTCACCCAAAAAGAGTTTGAAAAGATTAATGACCTGTTCAAGCTGACTGGTCCATATCTAAAAGTAGCAAAGTCAACAAAAAATATCATATTCTGAAGAAAAGACTCATAGACTTGCCCTATAGTCTCGCCAAGTGTTGTGGTCCATCTCGAGCTGTGGTCCTTCCTCGATGTAAGTCGTCTGGTCATCCCAGCGCTTTACGTCCCTTTCTCCTCCAGTGCTGACGACTGGCTGAGTGTCATGCGCTTCCATCTCTGTGTCCTAGACTTGCTCGGAGGTGGTTCTGCGATAGTCGGCCCAGTGGAGGTCATAGTTGGAATTGGTGGGGCGTTGCAAGAAGGTTGGTCCAAGATATGGTGCGAGGGGGGAATTGGCTCCAAAGGAATAAGAGCCAGACTGTTGATGCTCGGTGAGGCCAAGTCATTTGAGCTAGAGACGGTGTCTGAATCAGTGAGGGGTGATGAGCATGAAGCAGGCGACGATGGTGGCGAAATTGATGGGCGGCGAGGTCTCCATGGAGATCCTCTGCATGGGCGAAGTCGAAGCCGAGGCATGGGAAGAGGCGTGTGGCGGCTAGGGAACCCCAGGTAGTGGGGAAAATGGCTGAGAGCTTGCGGTTGGAGACCACTGCCAGCGTGCTCACATAGTGTGTCTGAATCAGCCAAAGACTGCGCCAAGGAAAGCCAGATGAGGCTCACACAGGGAACGACGAGGAACCAACAGAGCTCAGCCATGGAATAATAGTGATGGAGAGAAGAGCCGGAGAATAAATCACCTCGTACCATAGTTATTGGCGTATTAAAGTCTGCATAGGGTGGTGTCCAGGATCACGAGCCGTTCACATGGCATCGTGCCTTGCTGGCTAGCCCCCTCCTCCGCATGAAGCCGCGTGGACCGCAATACCACTCCATCCGGTGGTGAGTCGACTAAACCTTCTTTGCGGATACATTGCTGGAGAGTAGGATGCTCCGGTTCCAAAGCAGAGATGCATAGGAGATCAGAACCAGTCCAAGTGGTACCCAGATTGGCAAGCTCGTCTGCAACTTGATTTGCCTGCCTTCTGACATGGGTTGGGATGATTGTCTGTGTTGGGCTAATGAGGTTGGAAAACATTTATAGGCCATGTGAGAGCCGCCAACTGGGAATTATCTTGTCCAGGTTTGCCCCATTTAAAATTTTTCGTAGCATATTGATGATGACTTGTGAGTCTCCTTCAGCCACTAAGTTATTGAAGCCGTGATCATTTGCTAGTTGCAGCCCTCGAATCAGGCCCCATAGCTCTATTGTGTTGTTTGTGGAGTGCCCCAAGTATCCTGCTGCAATTAAAAGGATGTGCCCAAGGTGGTTACGAAAGACTACTCCATATCCTGCTGCTCCTGGATTTCCCTTAGAGGCTCCATCAAAGTTAAACTTTATGAAAGGGATCTGGGGAGGGGACCAAGAAGAGGGACTCAAGGTGTGGAAGGAGGGAAGAGAGAGGGTTGGAGGAAGGCATGAAGGAAGAGGTTGCCAATGTTGGAGGATTAACAGTTCAGAAGGAATGCTGCCCCTCGTGTCGTCAGGCCAGTGCTGCAGAGAGATGGTTTCCAGAACGTGGCTGCGACATTGATGCCAATAGTGCTGCCAAGGTCGCGAGAGGTTTTGAAAGACCCTCCTGTTCCGTTCTTTCCATATTTTCCAGAGAATGAAGCCCGAAAGGAGTTTCCAAATCCGATTAAGGAGGGGGGATTGGAACGCCTGATCTCTCCAATCTATAATGGTGTCAATTACACTTTCTCTTTGCTGGTCTGATTTGCGCATGATGATTGCCACCTGATCCCAGAGCTGAGTTGTATAAGAGCAAGAGTTCAGTAGATGATTCATGGTTTCTTCTGCGCTTTCACACAGGAGGCAAATGGATGGCCCAACGAAGCCTCTCTTCGATAGGTTGTCCCAAGTAAGGATGCTGGAGTGGGAAACTAGCCAAAGAAAGATGGTAACCTTTGGCCAATGCTTAAGATTCCAGATTTTGCGCCAGGGTCCGTTAGCATAAGTAGGGTCTACCTGGGCTAGGATTTGGTAGGCCTCCTGCGTGCTGTAGGTTCCTTTTGGGCGGTGGCCCCAGCGAAGAATATCTTCTCCTTCTAACTTGGGTATTTTCCGCTTGGAAATTTCCTCGTGCCAGGGTGCCATATCCACCTGTTCGCTCAGGTTGATGCGTTCTTTATTCAAGTACCACCTGTGCCACTTGTCCCCCGAAGAGGTGTCCTGCCAATAGTCAGCCACTTTTGTCAGGCCTGCCAGAGTAGCCTGTGGATAAATATCTCCCGCCCACCCGTTTTCGACTATAATTGGCCACTGTTGCCAAGAGTCCTGCCAGAAGAGAACCGTTTCCCCATTTCGAATCTCCCAGAAGGCGTTTCGGGTGACCAATTGCTTGTTTTGCTTGGCCGCTGTCCAGATCAGGGATCCAGGTTCGTCCCCATTCCATCGAATTAGACTTTTTTCAGCTACGTTTGGTGTGTATTTTTTCCTCCAGAATCTGGCCCAGAGGTCTTGGGGCTGCTTGAGCCATCGCCACCAGAGTTTGGCTGTGAGAGCTTTGTTCATAATGAGAGGGTCTCGCAGTCCCAAGCCTCCTTGATTTTTGGCTCTACATAATTTGTCCCAGCTGACCAGTGCTATCTTCTTTCCAGAGTTGAAGCCTTGCCAAAGAAAGTTTATTTGAAGATTTCTAATGGCTGAGAGAACACGTCTTGGAGCTGCCAGCGCTGAGAAGGAGTATAATGGAAGGGCTTGAAGGACGCTCCGAAGGAGAACCAGACGACCGGGAAGATTTAAAGCTCTGAGGTTCCAAGAAGAAATCCTTTTAGTGAAGGAGGAGAGAAGATGCTCCCACGAGGAGTTCCGAAGAGCATTGTCAATCAGGGGGATGCCAAGGTATTTGGATGGAAGGGAGCTTCTTCTGAATCCTAAGATTTCAGTAATGTGGAGTTGAATCGGAGGAGGTGTGTTGAAAAAGAAAATTTGGGACTTTTCCTTGTTGCGCTCCAGCCCCGAAGCATCGACAAAGGTTTGGAGAATGTTAAGAAGAGCTTTTGCTTCGCGAACAGTGGGGGTACCCATTAGGAGCGAATCATCCACAAATTGACTATGTGAGACGGGAGGGGAAATGTCGTGCAAGGGTAAGCCCGTTAATAGGTTTCCTTCGACCGCTGCTTGAATGGAGCGTCCAAGGCCTTCAGCCAAGATGATGAAGAGAAAGGGGGAGAGAGGATCCCCCTGCCGGATACCTCTCGAAGGAGAAAAAGGCTTGGAAGGAACCCCGTTGACCAAGATAGAGAAAAAATCTGAGAAGGTTAAGTTCATGATCCAAGAGATCTAGTTTTGATCAAAGCCGAAAGCGATGAGCATAGCTCGCATGTAGTCCCTGCTAATTTTGTCAAAGGCTTTGGAGAGATCTAGTTTGAGAAGCATACCTGGAGTTTTGGTTTTCTGCAGAGAGTGAATCACCTCGTGGGTGAGAATTACGCTGTCCATTATTTGCCTTCCCTCTACGTAGCCTGATTGCTCCGGGGAGATGATTGTCGGTAAGATAGGCTTGATTCTGTTGGCTATAACCTTTGTCAAGAGTTTATAGATGATGTTGCAGAGCGCGATAGGTCTGAATTGTTGAGGGTGATTCGCCTATCCCTCTTTAGGAATGAGGGCGAGAAAGGTCGAATTCAGAGCCCTTAGGATCTACCCAGAGGCTCGGGAGTCTTTAAGAATTTCCCATACTTCGTGTCTGATCATCGGCCAGCAATGATGAAACAAATCGCTGGTAAAACCATCCGGTCCTAGAGCCTTGCACTTGGGCGTGTCCTGAAGCGCCTGATCCACTTCCTCTAATGAGATAGGGCGCAGTAAGGCCAAGTTTTTCTCCCTTGTGATCAGGGAGGGTACATGCTGGGTTATTTTGGCAATGGCCTCCTATCTGTTCTGAATAGGTTCTGTGAGGAGGTTTTGATAATATCCAACCAAAGCTGCTTACATATCCTCATGTGCGTGGAGGGTCTCCCCAGTTGCAGAGAGGAGGCTCATGATTCTATTATTATGCCGCTTGTGAATGGTCATTCTATGGAAGAATTTGGTGTTGCGCTCTCCCTCCTTGAGCCATCGGATACGTGACTTTTGTTTCCAGAGGATCTCTACTTGTCTCTTCCTAGCCGCTAGTTGTTGGGTGACAACGTTTTCCTGATCTTTTAACTCATTTGTGAGCCCCTGGGTTTTGATCTGATTCTGAATTTCTCTCATACGGTCTGCTAACTGCCTTTGAGAGTCAAAGATATCGCTGAAGGTGTTCTTATTCCAAAGTTTGAGGGATTGTTTAAGGTTCTTTAATTTTTGCTGGAACCTGTACATTTTTTAGCCTTGGGTGATCTCTGCCTCCTTCCACCACTTCTGAATGTTTGCCTGGAAATCAGGGTGGTCGAGCCAGAACTGCTCAAATCTGAAAGGTTTCTTTCCCATCGTGGTTGGGACATCTAACCAGAGTTGAATCGGCCAGTGATCCGATCCAGGGGTGTCCAGGATTGAGGCCTTCATAGTTGTGCCTTCCAACATGAGAGAGTCTGAGATGAGGAACCGGTCGAGCTTGCAAGCAATTTGATGTGGGCCAGTTCTTCTATTTGTCCAGGTGTGAATGCCATTGATGGTTTCCAAGTCGACGAGGTGGTGGTTGTCTATGAAGCTATTGAAGTTGCTGGTTTCTTGGTCCAGTCTTCTAGAGCCCCCTCGTTTCTCCTCCAGACTGCGAATAATGTTATAATCCCCTCCTATGATCCATTTATTGGGTTGATTTAAAGTGGCCAGGAATTCCAAGCTCCGAAGGAAGGAAACCTTCTCCCCTGTGTTGGCTGGACCATACACATTAGTTAAGTGTCCCGGTTTATTAGAACCAATGAGTCTGTAGTCCACGGTGATGGTCCCTCTTGTAGCCATGAAGTTTTCTAGCAGTATTGAGTTTGTATTCCAAAGGATGGCCAGTCCCCCCGCTGATCCTATGGCTCCTACTGCAACAGCTGCCCCCTGCTTCCAACAATAGGGGAGTAACTTGTCCACATCTTCTGAGGCACATTTTGTTTCCTGCAGAAGGACTATATCAGGTTTTTCCGCCATAATCAAATCTCGTAGCAACTTTTTCTTGCTACGTCCATTGAGAGCTTTGATGTTCCATGAGATAATCTTCATGATGATGAGTGGGTGGGGAGGGGAGGGAAGCTATTCGAGATCAGGTGGATTGGCCCTGAATTTACCATGAAGTGACCAATTTCTTGAATAAGCTTGTTGGTGGATTTCCGCCCTCTTTTCTTCTCATCTTTCTGGGATTTACCAGAACTCTTTGATTGATTACTTTGTATCCCCAACCCTTGACTTGCTCTTGCCGTGGATCCAGCAGAGGAGTTGAGGAAAACTTTGTGCACCTTTCGTAATTGATCTCTGGGTATTGTGTATAGTTTCTGCTGCCTATAAGCATGCTCAAGGTGTTCCAGATCGACCCCTGCTAAATCTGGCTCCTCTAGCTCCATTTCCGCATCTCCGTCCTTTGTATCCAAAGGATCTTTCGTTTCCTGATTCGCATTTGGGGGAGAGTTTTTGTGTTCCTTGCTTAAAGGGGTATTGTCCTCCCCTTGTTTGGCCGTATGAGATCCATTAGCCGGCTGTGATTCATTCGGCTGTAGAGGGTTTGCAGGGTTTTCTGGTTGGTCTTGCAGAGCTATAAATCGATTGTTGGTGGAAGGATCTTTGCTTACCTGGGTTGGTTGTCTTTTTCCTCCTGGTCTTCTTTTCCCCGTGGGTTGGATGAAGCCGTCCTTGTCTGTGCTACTGTCCGGGTTTCCTTCCTTGTGGGCATTGTTGAGGGGGCAATCTCTGAAGAGGTGGTCGTGCTCGTGACACCTTCAACATCGGAATGGAATATGTTCATAGTCGATGGTCTGGATCCAATCTTCGTCGTGATATTTCAGTATGATGGAGCCGGGGAGCAGCTTAGTGATATTCAGATAAACGCATATTCGAGCATAGGAGGTGTAACGCCTTTGTTTGGTGGCCTCAGACGATTTGACATAAATGCCTATGGTATTGCCAATACCTGCCAAAACCTCCTCGAGCCAGAACTCCTGCGGGAGAGAATATAATCTTATCCAAACAGGCGCGTGAGCAAAGTCCTCCTTTTCAGGATTGAACTTCTCCGTCCAGAAACACAGGAAAAGGCCTGCCGAATTGAAAAAGTATGGCCCTCCATCAAAGATACGGTTACGGTCTTCAAGATTGTAGAAGATTATTGTAAAAAAGCCCTTGGAACCTAATTGTAAATCGTAGTGACCCTTTGGTTTCCACCAATATTGGATCCATCTGATCAGACCCCGTTCTGAGGGCCATAACCCTAGGAACTTCCCTACCAGGGCATAATCTCTCATGAATTGCTTTTGTTCTTCTATGCGCGGTGAACTAATTACATATTTTGGGGCTTGAGGTGCTTGTGGAATGCACTTACCAGGTAACCATGGAGCTGATGTTTTGGGGGAGGAAACTTCTTTCTCAGGATCGATCTCCATTTCTCGGACCTTGGACACGCCTTCTTCCAAAATTTTCGAATGTAGGTCTGGCGGCGGCTCAAAGGTCGGCCGCTTAGACCTCTCAGCATCTTTTCCTCCTGCTGTGACTTGACGGTAAGAGACGCTAGCCGGCCCTCCTCCCGTGGAAGGTATGTGCCCCGTTGGGGCCATCGCTGGTCCCCCGCAGCTCGAGAGATCTGCAGAACCCTAGTCCGTCGGCCAAAACCCTAACTCAGAGCGATTTTCTTCAGGATCAAACTTAGTAATTCATCTCACATGGAAGTTTATATTTAAAATTAGAAAAGATGTTTTAAGAGTAACTTCTGTTAAAAACTTTGTCTACAGCAGTCGATATTTTCCCGCTATTTTATAAAACTGCCCGCCAGTTGTATCTTTTATGCATGCGTTTTTTTGGTTATGTGTATATTTCGGAGAATCAGAGGGTGCACGTCTCAGTACGCAACCAGCCCGCGCACTGCTTCTCCAGCTTATACCGACGCTTAATCTATTGAAATACATTGCACTGCTTCATTGTCTTAGGAATTCAAATTCTCGGGCACTGTATAATCACATATTTGACGTAATTGGTTTTAGGTAGATTTTGTTGGACGACTTTAACCGTCTTACGATTTCAATTTTTTCACAATTTGGGAATTTGGTTATAGAAAGTTGTTGAAATTGCAATTTTTTTAATTTATATTTTATTAAAAATAAATTCATTCCTCTCAAAATTCTTTATTATATTAAAAATTTCTATTCTATTATATTAAAAATCTATATTAGATTTAAATTGTACAATCCGAATAATTAAAATTTGAGATTATTGTAATAATTTATAATAGATTTTTGAAAATAATATAGAAAAAATTAATTCTAAAAAATAAAAAAAATCTTAACATATTTAAAATACACTAATCTTTTTCACTCAATAATTAGTAGTAGATTTTTGAAAAACATAAAGAAAAAAATAACCATAAAAGATAGAAATCTTAGCATATTTAAAATAAACTAATATTCCTCGATCAAACTTTATCTTCCTCACTCAAACTCTCATAGTTGGCAGTGGAACACTCTACTTTTAAGTTTTTTACTTTATCCGTAATTATTATTTGAATTAGCCAATGTAATTGTTAACTAAATTACAATTTTACATAGTTTAAATCTTGTTTTTGAATGCATAAATCAATTCAATATTCTCAAAAACCTATAGACCACCACTTAGAATATGTAATCTCAACTACTAAAATCTACAATTCTAAAAAAAACTCATTTAGAAAAAAAACATAAAACATTAATCTTAAAAAATGAAGCATAACTTCAACTGCATTTGTATTTCCATGGATATATCTTGACTTAAGAATTGAGAATGAAAACAAACTCCTCACTTGGAGGTCGGGGAAGCAAAGCCATGCTTCGTTCAATTAATCTCCATTATTTCTATGTATCCCCTTTAATGGAGAAAGTATTGACATCCACACCTAACATTTCCCTAAACCGTTCAAATTTGATCTTCCCAATAGGCTTAGTGAAAATATCAGCAACATTTTCACTAGTATTACAATACATTAAAGCAATGTCATTAGACTGCATCTTTTCTCGAACAAAATGAAATTGAGTATCAACATGCTTGGTCCTTGAATGATAAACTAGATTATTTGCTAACTTGATTGAGCTCTGGTTATCACATTTGATTATCGTAGCTTTCCTTTGTTCTTCTCCAACATCTTGAAGTAGTCTTCTCAACCAAACAACTTCACAAGTTGCTCCACACAATGCTTTATATTCTGCCTCAATGGACGACAAAGATAAAGTAGGTTGCTTCTTACTGCTCCATGAAACAATCTTGGATCCAAGGCCAAAAGCATAACCTCTAGTAGATCTCCGATCATCCGAATTTCCAACCCAGTATGAATTTGAGTAACCTGTCATCTCAACATCGAATGAATTAGTATATTTAATACCATAATCAATTGTGCCTTTGAGATACCTAAGTACTCATTTCGCTGCATTCCAATGGATTTCTAGAGGTTTTTCCATAAACCGACTTAACACACTAACAAAATATGCTATGTCAGGTCTGGTTGTAGTGAGATAGTTCAAGCTTCCCACCATTTTTCTATACACTGTATCATTTACCTCCTTCAAACCATCATCACAGTAAAGTTTAGTGCTCTGCTTCATTGGAACATAAGAAACTTTACACTGATCAATTTTAAACTTCTTAAGTACTTCTCTCACAAATTTACCTTGAGACACAAAGGTTTGACCAACATTTATCCAAACTTCAAGACCAAGGCAGTAATGTAACTCATTGAAATCTTTCATTTCAAATACCTGTGACATCTGCTTCTTAATTCCACTAATCAATTTTTCTGAATTTCCTGTAATAATTAAATCATCAACATATAAGCAAATCAATACAGCATGTCCCTTTTCATCAAACTTGGTATACAGATTTGGATCACTTTTGCCCTTCATAAAACCCTGCTGAAGAAAGAAGGAATCTATCTTCTCATACCATGACCTAGGTGCCTGTTTTAGTCCATACAAAGTTTTCTTTAATTTACACATTAAATGTTCTTGACCACTTTTGACAAACCCCTCTAGCTGAGTAAGGTAAAACCCATCATTTAACTCACCATTCAGAAAATCATATTTTACATCTAATTGGTGAAGCCTCCAATGGTATTTTGTAGCTAGTGCAATTAACATTCTTATAGTGTTTAATTTAGCTACTGGTGCAAATGTTTCTGCATAATCAATGCCCTCTTTATGTGAATACCCTTTTGCCACCAATATGGCTTTATATTTATCTATACTGCCATATTATTTGAATTTAGGTTTGTATATCCATTTACATCCTATGGGATTTTTATCTTTAGGCAATTCAGTCAATTCCCAAGTTTTGTTTTTCATTATAGAGTCATATTCTTCCTCCATTTATTTTCTCCACTCTTCATGTTCATTAGCTTCATTAAAACTCATGGGTTCTATGACATTTCAAATATTAATTGTTAGGGCATAATCTTTATATTTTTCAGGTGGACGAACCTGTCGTGAAGATCTTCTCAATTGGCTGGTGACTTCTTATCCATTTTGTGAAGATTCTTCTTCACTGTTGGATGTATCCATGTCACTGGGTGCCTTTTCCTGTTGTTTCTTCTCTTCTTTGACCTCATAATCTTCAAGAAGTACATGCCATCCTTCATGATTGTTGTCTTCATTGCTTCCTTCTGCCCGTTCATGGAAAATTACATCTCTACTTTCAAACACTTTGTGAGTAGATGGATCAAATAGTTTATATGTTTTAAATTATGAACAATACCCTATAAAAATACATTTGATAGATTTAGCATCAAGCTTCTTCATGGTCTCCTTTGGAATATGTGCAAAAACATTACACTCAAATATCCTCAAATTATTAATTGATGGTTTAGAATTATTCAAGGCTTCGAAAGGAGTTTTATGATCAAGACACCTTGTTGGACTTCTATTCTTTAAATAAATAGTAGTGCTAATGGCCTCAACCCAAAAAACATTTGAGATATTCTTACCTTTCATCACACTTCGTGCACACTCCACCAAAGTTTTGTTTTTCCTTTCTGTAACTCCGTTCTATTGTGGAGTGTGAGGTACTGTAAATTGTTGTACTATTCCATGATCTTTGCAATACTTGATGAAGTTCCTCAATCTGTACTCTCCCCCTTGATCTGAGTGGATGATTTTGATGGGTTTTCCTATTTGCTTCTCCACCATGTTTTTAAATTCCTTGAAGTATTCGAAAACATCACTCTTTTTCCTAAGGAAATAAACCCATGTGTATCTTGTGCAGTCATCAATAAATAACAAAACATAATAAGAACCACCTAAGGACCTTGTCTACATTGGTCCATAAACATCAGTATGTATAAGTTCTAATACACATTTCTTTCTCCTATCAGCATTAGAGGGGAATTCATCTTTGTGCATCTTTCCTAATGCACAACCTTCACAAGTAGCATACTCATTGTTCAACATAGGGAGTCCTTCAACCATACTTTGGCTTTGTAATAACAACAAGTGATGATAATTAATGTGACCATACCTTTGGTTCCAAAGAGTTTCTGTAGGCATAGTTGCAGAAGTCAATGCTTGATGATTCTTGTCGGTGACATCAAGTTTGTACAAACCTCCGACTCTGACTCCTGAGGCAACAGTTCTGTAATGATCCTGCAAGTCCTTTACTATACAATGTGTCTTTAATAATTCGACCTTCAAATTTTGATATGTAATTGTGGACACATAAAACATTTTTTTCTTTATCTCAGGGACATACACAACATTGTGAATGTGTCTGACAGTACCATTTGGAAGTGTTACTGGAATATCTCCATATCTCGTGATCTGATAAGAACGATCATCTCCAAGATACATATGGGCACCATTATGTGTTTCTTTAAAGTTTATATACAAATTCTTGTTACATGTCATGTGAATTGAAGCTCCAAAATCAACAAACCATGCATCAATATCATCAGTATTTGGGTTTTCTAGCCTCATACTGATCATCTCCAAGATAAATATGGGAACCATTATGTGTTTCTTTAAAGTTTATATACAAATTATTGTTACATGTCATGTGAATTGAAGCTCCAAAATCAACAAACTATGCATCAACATCATCAGTCTTCAGCAGACAGTGCAACATTAGACACAAACAATTTGAGATTTTTTGAATCAATATTCGGGTTTTCTTCTACAAAGTGTCCTGAATGTTTTCTATTTGTATGCCTAGCCTCATCATCATTTTTCTTCTTATAACATTCTCTGGCAAGATTTCGAGTCCTACCACAATAGAAGCACTCAGGTTCATTTCTATTTGATGGAATACCTTGATTTGGCTTTGGAAATGACTTTTTTTGAAATGAACTTCCTCCTCTACCTCCTTCTCGTGGTTTCCCTTTAGGGAATCTCGTCTTTTTCCATAGTTCTAAGTCTGAATTTTGAGGCTTCAAATTCACGGGCCTCTCATCCTCTTGCAACAATATACATGTCAGTTCCTCAAAAGTAGGAGCTTTCTCTCTCGCTGCAAGGCCTGTTATAAACATTTGATAGTCCTCTAGAATTTTGTTTAGGGTAATTGTGACAAGATCAGTGTTTGACAATTTTTCTCCTATATCTCCCAATTTATCTTTCATGTCTTCAATTCACCCAAGAAAATTACTAACAGACTCATTTATATCCATTTTAGTACTTAGCAATTTACTCTTTAGGAAAAGAATGTGATTTGTATTATTAGTCTAATACATATCTTTAAGTACTTTCTAGGTTTCACTAGAAGTCTTAGCATCTGTAATGTGTGGAATTATGCTATCTTTAACAGACATTCTCAACAATACCTTGGCTTTGTTCTCCCTCTTATCCCAATCTTGGATTGTTGTCGTTGTTGCACCTGCAGTCGCATCAGGTCGTGCTTCATCTCCTTTCGTGATCTTCCATACACCATAAACTTCCATCAAGGTATGCATTTTGAATTTCCAATTGATGAAATTCGAGCCATCTAACTTGCTGGCTTCTTTGATATACATTTCAGCAAGTGGATTCACCATCCTTGCAAACTCTTTTACGCAACAAACTCGCAGCAAGATACGATACCAGGAGACGTTTGAAGAACTCTGGTGTTGTAAATTAAATCCCGCTACTTAACAACTTCAATATATATATCACAGTCCAGACAGACAATCGCCTCTCCACGGGCTCTATAGTAATCGAACTATATAGTAAATCGAATGAACTATATAGGTAAAAATGCTTGGAGCATAACACAATAGATACATTGCTTTCGAGCCTCAAAACAAGATATCAAAAGACATAAAGAAGTGAGCAATAGTGCCTCACGGATTGACTATTGCAAATTCTAGAGGAGGCGAGTGAGTGGCGGCTGAATCCCTATGGTGGGTGAGTGTTAAGAACCAAATATCAATATAGCATAGAAAAACCTTAGAATAAGTACTCAACACCTTGAAAAAGAGAAACTCAGATAATAAGCCTCTTCGAGGGGGCAAACTCCTTATTCCCACATAATTGTACAATTACAAGATGATTCAAAATGAAAATGTCTCCTTGGTATATATAGGAGACTATGAGGTATAATTACAACTAATGGACTAAACACGACATAAATAAAATAAAATTACTAATATAATATGCCCTAATTAAGGGGTAATGAGCCACTATTTAGGGCTCAACATGCCCCTCCCCTTGAGACAAGTGTTGTCCGCAACGCTTTAGTAACTATGGATGCTTCTATATAAAAGACTCATTTTCCCAAGTGGAATCTTCAGCCGATAGTTTCCTCCATTTAATGAGATACTATGAAATGGATCTATTCCTCAGCTGGAAAATTCTTGTGTCAGTGATGGCTTCAGTATCCAATATGATTTTTCCTTCCTCATCAAGTTCTGGAAATATAGTTTTAACTGGGATCTTGTCACCTATAACCTTCTTTAAGCATGAAACATGGAAAATTGGGTGTACTCGTGAAGATCCAGACAACTCCAATTTGTATGCCATAGTACGAATCTTTTGCAACACCTTATAAGGGCCATAGTAATTTGGTGATAATTTATTATCCTTATTGGATTGCTTGAGGGACATTTGTTTGTATGGTTGTATTCTTAAAAACACCCAATCCCCTACTTCAAAACTTCTTTCACTACGATGTTGATCTGCTTGTTGTTTCATACGATTTTGTGCCATGGTCAAGTTGTCCTTTAATATTTGGAGAACTTGTTGTTGATGCTCGATGTGATCTTGCACTGCTTGAACCTTAGATTTTTCTTTTAGAGAAGAAGTGAAGGAAGGAGGGTGGTATCCATAGAGTGCCATAAATGATGTCATTTTTGTTGCAGTATGAAAGGAAGTGTTATACCACCATTCTGCCAAGGGTAACCATTTGAACCATTTTGTTTGTTTATCAGAGATGAAGCAACGAAGGTAGCCTTCCAGACATTTGTTCACTATCTCGGTTTGTCCATCAGATTGAGGATGATAGGATGAGCTATGAGTCAATTGAGTACCCAAACAAGAAAATATTTATGTCCAAAAATGTCCAGTGAAGATGGGATCTCTGTCACTTACCATAATCTTTGGGATGCCATGTAGCTTTTGAACTGTCTCCATGAATGCAGTGGAAACTGTACTAGATTTGAAGGGATGAGAGAGTGCACAAAAGTGTGTGTACTTGGTCAGTCTATCAACAATAACCATGATGACACTCTTTCCTTCAGACTTCAGTAACCCTGTGATGAAATCCATGGAAACCTCCTCCCAACGCTGACTTGGGATGGATAATGGTTGTAAAAGACCCGGGGTCTTAATTGTTTCCACCTTATTTTGTTGGCAAACCAAACATTCTGCCACAAACCTTTGAACATCA
>ML789029.1:429729-448922 GCA_009831015.1 Picea engelmannii
TTTCTTTTGATTCCCCCACATGGACAAAACCCACTTACCCACATATATGCTTCTTTCTCATTTTATGTATGATGCACATCTGATTACAGTTTGATTTGGATATATATATTGTGTAAACATTCAACGCAAAGGCTCTTGTTTCTGTATTACTCTCACCACTTTTTGCACACATTCACATAGCTAGTCTGACATCATAGGGGAACCACAGAACCCCCATCGTTCACGATGCTTGCTAAACCTCCCTCCTATCTTAGGGGGATTATCTGGTCATGCCTGCTCATTGGCACCTCCTTCACACACTCCTGTGAGTGCTACTATTTTAGGATAAGCTTTGCTTGGTTCTACATTACTTGGGTCAACTTCCCAAGGTCATCCGTTCACTCGCTCTCCTTTACACGGAAGTGGGGGACCCACTTCCTCTCAAGGAGGGAGCACCAACCCACCTAGACCCCCTCAAGGGTTAGGTTCACAACACACTATGGCTGGAGCTAATCCTCCCCCCCCACTGCAGATGCCATATTTGGCCTCTCTCAACATACTGGATCTCACCAAACTCACCAATGATCCTATATTGCATGATCCCACATGGCCTGCAATGCCAACCAAACTACCTTCAGACATACCTAAGTTTTATGGAAAGGAAAGCGATGAACCTGCAAACCATGTCATGACCTTTCACCTATGGTGCTCCTCCAATAGCATTATGGATGATTCCATCAGATTGCGATTATTTCAACGCACACTCACTGACCCATCGGATAAATGGTATGTCGAAGAAAAATCAGGGTCCCACGCAACTTTTGAGTCATTGGCCAAAGCATTCTTGATCTTCTTCCAATTACCCATTCACCACAACAATGGTCTAGAACTACTTTCTAATTTCAAACAAACCTCAGCCACACACATCGCTGACCACATTCATGAATGGCATAGGCGACGTGGTTTGTGAAAAGAAGAAACCACCAAGCAACAGTGTCTTGACTGGTTTCTTAGATCACTTGTCTCTCTCCTCAGTAAGGATGTAGCTTCCACCTTCCCTCAATCTGAAGAATAATCCATCAGCAAGGCCCAACAGTATGACCTCATCTATGCACAGTCAGGGTACTTATACACGGTACTTCCTGATCTTCCAAAACCTGTGCCATTTGGCCAAGACAAACCTGGGATGTCTCACTCAGTAGATGGACTGATCGGTGCCACCACACACCACGGTCCACAACCCCAACCACCAGCGATGTATGGCATACCTCAATACCCACCGACATATGGGGGAACTTCTTATTACCCCCCATCCCCTTATCAACAACCATACCCTGTTGCTATACCACCACCCATCAGTGGACCACCACCGACACCACCCATACATCCACCTATTCCAACAACCAATGGTACTCCCTCAACATCAGCTTATAGTACTAGCGAAAGCACTACGCCTTCCTATGTACCTTATGGATCGGTACCACCACAAAATCTGTACTTCCCATTTCCTGGTCCTCCACAACCCATGGCTCCCCCACATCCTCATGCAGGGGTGAATTTTGTTAAACCCTATGTTGTTCAACAATACTAAAGTTTTGAACAATTGAACACAGTCAATCCAACCCATCCATCGAACAATGCCAAGAAGAAAGGATGAAACAGGAATAACAACAACCCAGGTCAAGGCGAGAATCAACCCCCACAGCACCAACCCACTGGAGGCAACCAGAACCAAGGGCACCAAAACCCCCAAGGGGGCAATACTAATAAACGCCAAGGGAGAAACAATGTTAAAACCATCTTCCCTTGTGCCCTTTGTGGTGAGTTCATCCATTACACTCATCATTGCCCCCAGATCACTGATTTCAAATGGTTAAAAGACTCTGGTAGTCTTCCCCATTCTCCTGCACAACCTGCCCCTCAGTAGGCACCACAAAAATATGTGCAACAACCCCCTCCCGTCGTGCTGCAAAATCCTATCCCACATCAAGGTGTGATAAACACCCAACAAGACACACAACATCCCCCACCTCAGGTAGGACAATACCTCAACCCCAACAATCCAGCAGACCGTACAATTCTCCTCACCAGTGAGGATGAAATCCTTATGCAAACGCGTAATCGTCAGTATCATGCCCCCACTGAGTCTACTCCCATCCCTCCACCGAAGGGACCCCCTTTGGTGATCCCTCGCCCTTCCGCCGAACCACCACTTCACATCCCTAGCATCCCATTGTGCAGGAATGTCCACAACCCACAAGCTTGGGAAGCTCATAACTATAGTTTGGTAGATGACTTAGCACAATCCCCGGCTGTCATGTCAGTCTTGGAAGTCCTTCAGACTTGTCCTACTCAATGGAAATCACTACTTTCCTCTTTGGGGGCAGTCGACCCCGCCGATACCCGACTCATTACCTTTGATCTTGACAGCGAAGAACCTCATCTTCCCGCCTTGATCGCTTTTCAAATACCAGTGAAAATACGGAACATCATAGTTCATCGATGTATCATCGATGAAGGTGCTTCTACATGCATTATGTCCAAAATGGTATGGCAGAAACTTGGTTCCCCGGAACTCATACCCTTTGCCATCACATTACGAGCTTATGACGGAAGACCATCCTCTCCTGAAGGGATCTTCCAAAATGTCCCCGTCGAACTCGGGGGAAAGACTATTCTCATCGATATCGATGTTATCGATGCCCCACTCGATTATAATATCCTATTCGGTCGTAGCTACATGTACGCTATGAAGGTCATGGCATCTTTCGTCTTTCAAACAATGATGTTCCCTCACAATGGGAAGATTGTTACCATTGACCAAGTCTCACATTATGAGCCTAATCCATCTGCCAACATCGATAACATTCTTCCTCTCATCCACACAAGCCATGACACATATCCACTCGTCGAGATGGGTCCTGGGATTTTTAAACATCCATCCTTATTAGGAACATATCATGGAGCACCACCACTCCTACACCCTTCCAATCAAGTGTGTGTCATATCATCTAACGGAACTCACACAGAGGATCCCCTTCCTCCTATAGAGGCTTCTATCATACCTGACATCCCACTCGTCGTAGAACCCCCCCCTAAAGAACCTCCTAGACACTCGTCGACCCCACCAGTCCATGATTCCACCTCTCCCCAAGGACATAGTCGAGTTTGGGAGATAGTTCCCCAACCCCTCACTCAAATTCCCTTCTTTTACCCTCCACCAGGTATCAAAGCTTTGCAGGTAGCCGCAATGCTCACACTACCTAATATGGTGTTAGTAATCCCAGTATGGTATTTTCACCCACCAGAGATGGTCCCTCAACCATCCCTTCCCCCACAGGAAGGAATCCCCATGACGATTCCCATCCTTACCCCCACCACCCCCCCACGCACTAACCCCCCTGCTACAGTTGGGAGCAAGAGAAAGAAGAAGGAGCCCACTGCTCCACTTCCTCCACGCATCCCACCACCTTGTGCACTATGTGAGAAAGAGGGCCACCAAACCAACAACTGTCCATCACAACCTGAATTACGGAATTTGATACCCCTCAATCAAACTCCCCTAACACCCGCCACTACTACTAGTCCCGCCACTACCACCCACCCGTCCAGTAGTAAAGTGTTAAGGACCAAATATTCTTGTGCTATATGTTTAGAGTATGGCCATTATACCCATCATTTCCTAGCACTGCCATGCTTTCAGTAGACATTAGCTGCCGTACGCCAGAACTTCCAACACAACCCCAGTCCTGCTACGTCCTCCTCAACAAATATCACTGACATCCGTTATGTCACCACTTCAGCCAATGAACGTATGAGACACCCTTGTTCTCTCTACGATTCATTAGCTCATGTTACATACCAGTGTCCTATTATCCTTGAATACAGGCAACGTCAATTGACACTGCTTCACCGACCCGTAGAGGCAATAATTGAAATTACCTCGTCACTAGAGGCTCTTCATGTCATTTCTCCTGAACCTGAGGCACTCCCAACACCTCCATGGTTCTTAGATGACGTATCTGAGGATTCACCCCCCAACCCCCCCAACTCTCCCGCTCATTGCCCTACAGACACTCTCCACCCAACCACCACGGGTACCCCTCAGTACTTCAATATATGGTTTATGTCGAGTGAACCCTCACCATATCCTAACAATGTTCCCCCTGCTTCTTCACCAGGGGGCAACCACACGACCACTGTCACTGAGATCACTCCTCACGACCCCTTGTATTCCCGTCACTTTCAATGCGACGAAGAAATACTCGAAGAGTTAAACCACCCGGACTCTCCCTAGGATGAACTACACCATTGCGCACTCTTCTCTCCACAGGAAGCCTCCATGCCTCCTAACCAAAACCCCATTTACGCGGTCGAAACCAAGGATTTTATCCCATCAGGGCCTATTGACTGGTTCAAAAAACCCATTCCTGCCCCTGATGCTTTTGAAGAAGGCAATATGGCCAACATTTCCCCCACCATTAAAATCGACATTTCCATTAAAAATGGCATCATCGAAGAAATCACCATTGGAGCTGCTTGCACTCCTCAGGAAATCGCCGCATATAAAGCCATCTTCCAGGAATATAGGGATATTTTCGCCTGGTTATACATGGAAATTCCTGGCCTCGATCCCTCTATTGTCGAACATTGCACCGACACCTGGCCTGACATCACACCAGTTCGCCAAAAAAAGCGACTGCTACACCGATCCAAAGCCGCGGCTATCAAAGCCGAAATTGACAAGTTACGCATTGTCGGGTTCATTTACCCCATCGCCTATACCTCGTGGGTTTCCAACCCTGTACCCATTAAAAAAAAACAGGGCACTATCCCAGTTTGCACAGACTCTCACGATCTCAATCATGCATGTCCCAAAGAAAAATTTCCAACACCTTTTATCGATCAAATTATTGACGATTGCGCAGGCCACGAGGCTCTCTCCTTTATGGACAGATTCTTTGGTTATAATCAAATTCAAATTCACCCCATCGATCAATATAAAACCGCATTCACTACCCCGTGGGGTACTTTTTCATATCGTGTCATGCCTTTCGGCTTAAATAATGCCGGCGCAACTTTCCAATGGGCTATGACATACATCTTTCACGATCTGGCCCACATCAACCTCGCCTACTTGGATGACCTCACAGCTCGATCCAAGAAATGCACCCAACATCTCGATGATTTACGAATCATCTTTCAACGGTATCATCAGTACAACATCCGCTTGAATCCTCTCAAGTGTGTGTTCTGTGTCACCGTAGGGCGCCTCCTCAGTTTTATTGTTTCCCAAAGTGGTATTACCGTGGACCCCCTCAAAGTCCAAGCTATCACTGAAATTCCACCTCCCTATAATTTACAACAAATTCAGAGTCTACAGGGCAAAGCTAACTTTCTTAGACACTTTGTCCCAGATTACGCCATACACGCACACAGTTTCCTTCACTTACTACGTCATGACATCCCATTTCACTGGGACGACCACGCCCAATAGTCATTTGACGATCTTAAAGCAGCGCTTTCAAATGCACCTTTAATTAGTGCACCTAACTATAATCGCGACTATATCCTCTACATATCAGCATCAACTGTATCAATAGCCGGCATCCTCATCCAGCTCGGAGATGAAAATTGTGAACATGTCATTTATTACGTTAGTAAAAACCTCTCAGGGCCACCCTTGAAATATAAACACGAAGAGAAACTTGCTCTTGCAGTTGTCCTCGCAGTCCAAAAACTGCGCCAATACATTCTGCTTCATACCACAAAGGTCGTTGCAGATTCCAACCCTATGCAGTATTTGCTCAACCGTAGGCAAGTTAACGGTAAATTTGCTCGATGGATCGTTATCCTTCAGGAATACAACCTCGAGTTCTCAACACCTAAGAGTAAGAAGGCCCTCATTCTCGCCGAACTTGTCATGACCCTCCCCTCTAACACCACCAGTGCCCCCGTCAACACCGACTTTCCCGACGAACATCTCTTTTAAATCACTTCGGATGATCCTTGGAACGATGACCTTCGCGTCTACCTCCGAACTCAAAAGTTCGGTAACCACCTTTCACGAGATGATCATCAATTTATTCGCCATCAGGCCCCCTGCTACCTTCTCCTCGGAGACATCCTATACTAGCGGGGCGTCGACACCATTCTTCGTCGATGCCTGACTATTGATGAGGCCGATAGAATCTTAAATGACTGCCACAGCGGTGCATGTGGGGGCCATCTTTCGGGTATATCCACTACTCAAAAGATTATCCGAGATGGTTACTTTTGGCCTACCTTGTTTCATGATTGCATTCATGCCGTGAAACGATGTGAGAAATGTCAACTTTACGCCAACAAATCCCAAGCTCCCCCCGCTCTTCTTCACCCTGTCATTACAGTCGACCCTTTTTACAAATGGGGCATTGAATTTATGACTTGTAATCCCCCCTCCAGCAATGGTCACAAATACATCATTTTCGCCATTGATTACTTCGCCAAATGGGCAGGAGCTATGCCCAGTTTCAACAACACCGTTGACACTGTAGTGCATTTTTTCTTTAACCAGATCATATCCCGCTTTGGAGTACCCCTCCAACTCCTTTCCGACCATGGGAAACACTTCGAGAATGAGATCTTCGTCGAACTCTCATCTCGGTTAGGCTTCTCTCATGAGTTTGCCTCGCCATATTACCCTCAGTCTAATGGATAGGTCGAGGCAGTTAACAAAGTCCTCAAGACCATGTTACAGCGCACGGTTAATAAACATAAAACCAATTGGCATCATATGTTATTTTTTGCACTATGGTCTTACCGAATGGCTGTGAAAACCGCTACTGGTTTCACACCATTTCATTTAGTCCATGGGGTCGAGGCAACTCTTCCCATAGAGTGCGAAATTCCCACTTTACGCACCGCCATTGAGCTATTACCCGACACTGCTCCAATGGAGCAGCGCTTGCTGAAATTGGAGTCTCTGGATGAAGATCGTCGATCTTCCTTACAGAACAACGAGGTAGCTAAAAAATGATCCAAGGCTACCTTTGATCGCCATGTCAACCTTCGCTCATTTCGCAAAGGCGACCTCTTCCTGGCTTACGATATCGCTCATGATACCTTTGGCCATGGCAAATTTGAGTCACTCTGGCATAGCCCATACATTATTCAACATTTCCTAACCAAAGGTGCATATATCCTGGCCTCTTTCGAAGGCCTCTCTCTCAAAGAACCCGTCAATGGGTTGTATCTCAAGAAATTTAATGCTTAAAAGTAGTCATTCTACTTTAGGTTATTTCTTTTCTAGAGTTTTTTAAATCTTTTTTCTCCTCCCCTCATGTCTAAACTATCCTTTGTGCTATTGACAGATGCTTCCTCCACCATCCTACCACATCAGTTACACCGACGGCGCCAGCCATTGGACACAAAATCTCGCTTCGACTGCTTGGGATCTCTACACCCCCTCACATGAAATGCTCCATTCGAGTGGCATATGTTTGGGGTCAACAACCAACAACCAAGCCGAATACACTGCTGTCATTGGCCTCCTGGCCAATGCCCAACATCATCATATTCGTCACCTTAGCATCTTCCTCGACTCTCAACTAGTCGTTCTCCAGCTCAACAATGTGTACCGCATCTGTGATCCTTGCCTCTTTCGCAAATACCTGCAGGTTAGTCTTTTATCTCGACATTTTGATTCCATTACATTTACACATATTCCAAGACAATTGAATCAAATTACAGATAACCTAGCTAATATTGTGTTAGACTAGCATATATCACATCAAGCAACATCTACACATACATAAACATATCACAATCCTGTCACAGCATATACATAGAATAGACATCATCAAACCATTAACCAAAAACATGTAAACACCACATAGATCTCAAAAAGTATACTCATGTATATATATCAGTCCACAGTGCCATCTGAATGTTTACATACAAAAAATACACCTATCCGTAGGCCAATACAACACCTCGGTACAAAATGGGCTCACCAGCCTATATACAAAATATATATATATACATCAAATGCCTCAGAGCACCACTCACGGTGACTCTAGAGCACCACTGCCTACTCCTCCCTCAGGTAGTGGCGGCCCACCACCTCCTACCCCAGGAGGTGGTGGTCCACCCCCTGTTGGCCCCTCCTGCCCTAGCGACAATCATCCGATCGTCAATGCAGCATCCACTGCTGCTCGTCGTACTATGGCCCGCCATGGTGGCGACACCCCCACACACTTCTCCAGGAATGTCTCGTCCTGGATGTGAGACCACATGCCCTCAGGTACCTCATGTAATATTGTCTCCAGACAACGGTGTATGTCCTCATAATCAGCTCAAGCCATCATCGAAGGAGCATGTGATGGCCCAACACCAGGGTCATCAAATCGGTGCCTCCTCACTGCCCTCTCTGGCTCAACTGGTCGCACCGCGGCCTCATCACGACGACGTCTCTCTCCTTACGGCGGTCTCTCTGGTGCTTGCTGCAACTCTACCTTGCGCCCGTGAGGTGCCACATCTGCACATGAAAACAAGCAACATATAGTGTTAGCATCTATATCATATACATATGGACTACTATCTCAAACACAAAATAGAAAAAACATACACATAAACACCAAACATACCTCGATGATCAAAAACCTCCCCTGGAGGTAGCACCATGTCCGAATCATCCCGGAAGTCCACCTTGGCATAGGGGTAACGTAAGATCACCTGCGACATTTTCCGCCATACCTGTGCCGCCTCTGCAGAAAAGAAGTGGCCACCTTCGCCACCACCATGGTGAAGCAACACAGTCGACCACCGCCTCAACCACGGTTCTCGCGCCCTAGGCACCCCCAATAGAATCCTCGGGCGCAACATCGACACCCTCTCTAGAAACCAGGACACTAGGATGGACCTGAAGGCAAACTCCCCCATATCAGTGGACCGAAAGTGGTCCAACTGCCCCACCATCCTCGCATGCAGCGTAAGCCCCCAATAAAAATGCTCACCGGCTAACACCCTCTCCAGCACCAGAAGTTGGCCACCACTAATCTGATGGGTCGCCAGTGACCCATATGCTCACCCAATCATCGTTGCTATACAGCGATGTGCTAGGAAATCCATAGACTTAATGCTCACAACTGTCCCGGACATAAAGTTCTGACCCGAACAATATCTCCGGCCAATAGTCGCGAGCTGCGTATCCCTAGGCAGCACCGGCTCCGCCGGTAGGGGTGTTCCCCGAAATGGAAGCCCAATCAAGAGATATACATCCTCCACCATAGTGAAGGGGATCTGCTCTCCTCGCACGAGGAAGCACTGCAGCTCCGGACTCCACATCTGGATCAGGAACTGTAAGAGATACTCCTGTGCCCATATCAACGGGCACTCAAAGAACTTTACCAGCCCACAAGCTGCCAAAGTCGCCCGCACACCTGGCCCCTCAATGGCCATGGCGTCTCGCAGCTGAGACCATTCTCGCTCTCGCCAACCCACTGGCATCATCACAACCATCCACCTGCAGACAACACAGAGTCCTATATCAGCTCAAGCAACCATCAACAGCATCAAAAAGATGCATTTTTATACACCTCAACCTTGCCTCCTAGGCGCGGTTTTGTTACTCATAGGCGCGCACACATGCGCACCTGTTCACTACACAGGTGCGCACACATGCGCGCCTGTTCACTACACAGGTGCGCACACATGCGCGCCTGTTCACTACACAGGTGCACACACATGCGTGCCTGTTCACTACACAGGTGCGCATGTGTGTGCCCCTGTTCACTCCACAGGTGCGCATCAATGCACACCTGTTTTCTTCACAGGCGCGCTCCCAAGCACACGTGTTCACCACACAGGCACGCATAGATGCGCGCCTTTTCAACCTACAGACGCACACTTGTGCACACCTATTCAACTCACAGGCGCGCCCTTAGAGCGCGCCTTAAATCCCCTCTACTACGCCCCCATGTTCATACATCCGGTGGATAGGCGCGCACACGTGCGTGCCTATTACCGGGTCGCCCGTGCATGTGGGGCCCATCTCCCCTAAATCTCTCTGTACGACCCCCCGTACCACCCCTACCCAAAAAATGAAATCCTATTTCTATGCAGGATGATTAGACCACTAACCTGAAGCTCTCTAATCACCAATTAGATGCCTCGTCCTCCCCGAATCTCCAAAAATCCTTTGAAAACTGCTCGTCCAGTCACTATTGCAGCAGGTACAAATGAGGTGGCAATGTGGGCCCTATAGCTATATATAGGCCTTTTTCCAAACTTCCACTCACCATTCTGGGAGCCCACGGTGTCCATTTTACAATCCGTCTTCAGCCACGGGATCAACATCCCGTCATCTACATCACAACAGTCCCTGGGCCTCTTTTCATCCTGAGCCCCCGAAGCACCTTTTTTTTCATACCCTGGTCAGGTATGCATGCACGTATTCATGCTTATCAAATACATGATGATATCTTCGATTCTCTTCAGATATTGTTCACTTTGGGTATTTGGTTTTCATGTGTGCAGGTACTTGATCATCATCCATCGGCACAACCCCTTCAGGTATATACTCAGCACTAACATGTAGTCTTTCCCACTGTATCGCACTTACATTTCCAGTCACACCCTCTGATATTTGCCTCTAGGATCCCCATTCCCGGCTCTGCAGTACCCACACCTCCATTTGCATCTTTGGTATTGTTACCCGGTAGCATTCTTACCCACATGAGTTGTCCCATTCCTAGCACCTTTTGACACTTTTGACACTCATGCTGTTTTTCAAAACCCTTTAGGGATGGGAGTCCCAATAGTTTTTCATCATGTCGCGAATCAACCACATACTCCTTCTCCTCATTTTGCTAGCTTTCCCACACAGACTCCCAGATTATCTCTTCTTAGTTCTATTTTTTAACTGCACCCCCGCAGTATCATGAACCCTCCATTTCATCCACACTCAGTTTTCCCATCTGCAAACCCACCTTCATTTCATTTACCTCATACAAAAACTCACCAATGGGGCCCCCACCCTTCATCCATTTTCCAAGCAAAATATACCCTACATGGGCCACCCATATCACACTGGGGAACCCGTTTCTGTATTTGTACATTTCTCCCCAATTATTCGTTATTTATTGGACAAACGCCTTTATTTTTCAGTCGTTACATTACCCTTTTTTGTCGTCACCTTTGGCAACCTGCTTCCCTCTTTTTGGCTAAGAGACAACCCATGTCACCCTTGGTTGGAGCACTACTTATCATCTTCCCTTGCCCGGCATTGTCCATATCTTCAGAGTACCCCACAGGTCACTTACCTCTACCCTCTGAATTTGTTCACCTTGTCCTGCCTCTAGCACAACTTATCCCCGGTCTTGTCGTCCCCCTGACACTCGACCTTGTTGAACGGTTGCGGCCACCTTTTATCTCATACATCCTCCAACCAAGGGCAGTATTGAGTCTTCGCACATCTTGACTTCGTCCATGTACCTCTGCCACTTCCTCACCTCACCTAGTAGATTTCACAAAGCCATTTTTCTTCTGGGAGTCGCGTCCCCCTTTTTTTCGACGTCAGCACAGTTTTCCAGAAGGGTGACAGTATCTTGATTCTCATTATCCATTCAGTGAGAGATCTCGGATGGCACAGGGTGACACACCATTGCTCCCTGCTGTCATTGACCCCCATAACATTCGACGCCAACACTTTCTCATGTTACGGTGGGTCTTACTTTGCGACTATTGCAGTTAGTTCTTTTATTTTCCGAAGACCTCTGAACTTGGCAGGGCTATCAATGCCCACATCATCGCTGCTACTTATTACTGCGATCAATGCCTACTATTCAAAGCATGTTCATTTGTAGAATTGTCTTATGCCTTTATCACGACCGCCCTCGAGGGCGCTGCAGTTGTCTACACCAACACTTCAATCATCTTTTTTCAGAGTTACATGACACAAGCATGGGGCATGCCCACCTCGTTTGTACACAATTTTCTATTTTACACACCGCATAGACGGTCGGGTCCTACCGGTTCCTTTTTTCCTCCAATGGATCGCTCTGAATGATCCCACTATTGCTCTATCTTACAACAACATTCTCCATAGAAGAAACATTGATGGATTTCGGCTATATGTATGCTCCTAACCTCATCCATCAGAGGGCATCTGTTATCACTGAAATTTCATCCGCACATGGTTACAAGAACTCAGCATCGTCAAACAATGATGAAGTCATCCATGGACCTGAATTAATACCACAACATTCAAAAAGGTCAAAAACTATACAAAGTAGTGAAAAATTGAAGAGTGCTTTGCAGACATTGGGCGCACGCGCAGAACAGGAACGTAGAAATCGCGCACAGGCGCACGATGCGCGACTGTTAGCGCAAAAATCCGCGCACCTGCTAAATGGCACATTTATGGAAGTGGTCAGCCTCCCAACCACTTATGGTTCAGCTCCCAAGCCGATTTGACCCTCAAATCTGTGACGGATCCGACTGGTGGGCTGGTCAAAGACCTAATAATTCCCTAATTGGCCTCTTTTCACACTACAAAGTAGTTAAACAATAACCCAAATGAATGCTATAAAAATACATGGATGCACCTCATTTTCTCAAGGAATTCAAAGTAATGTTATGTTGCCTCTATTATTTTGAGGACTCCATCCTTGACACAAGCATATTGGCACCATTACATTGGACAATCCACGTCACCATTGAGTGGATTTGTAAAGAGTTCTTTTATCACCATTTTCCATTTTCTTTGTTGTAAGAAGAGTTAGCTAGTGAGGGTCCAAGAGCCTTCCCTTGGAGGAAGAAGGGACTCATAGTACCCTTTCTTCTTGGTGCTTTGTTTTCATCAATAGATCAGCCTCAAACATTGGTGACATGGGTCTTTTGGTTCTTTTTGTTTCTATGTCCCTATGCTCATGAATTTAGTTTTTATTGCATCTCTTAGTTTAATTCTTAATTGTAGTTTTTGTTTTCTTTCTCTAACCCTTTTCTCTACAGTTGTCCTGCTCAGTAGACCCAACTGAGCTTGCAAGCACCTCTATTCTACTCACCAAGGTGACGAAAGAGGTGCAACAGTTTCTTTTCTTTAACCGCTCTTTGATCTGATTGTTAAATTCCTACATCTCTGCAGCCAAATTTTCGGCTCCAATGCTCCTGAACTTGCTCTGCTTCATATCTCTTAACTATGAAACTCCTCTTGGATTCATTCCATACATGATTTGAAATGGAATTTGTAGTCATTATATGCAAACTCAACTTGTGCTAGAATCTAATCCCACTAACTATGGTTTTCAATGGCCAAATTCCTCAACAAATCTCCTAGCCTTCTATTCGCTAGTTCGGTTTGTCCATCCATCTGTGGATGATATGCAGAACTAAAAGATATCTATGTTACCAATTTTTTCCACAATGTCCTCCAGAAATGACCAACAAACTTGGTATCCTTGTCTGAAACTATGCTCCTAGGAAATCCATGGAGTCTCACAACCTCTCTAAAAAACAAACTTGCAACATGCATTGCATCATTGGTTTTCTGACATGGAATAAAGTGTGCCATATTTGAAAATCTGTCTACTACCACAAATATGGAATCACTTCCTCTCTGTTTTCTTGGTAACCCCAACACAAAATCCATACTTATTGCATCCCAAGGCCTCTCTGGAATAGGAAATGGTTGGTACAACTCAATGTTCTGATTTTTTCCTTTGGCTTACTAGAAAATCTTGCAATTTTTCACAAATTTATTCACCTCTGCTCTCATACTTGGCCAATAATATGAACCGTTTGATTGGGAAAAGGTTTTTTCATGGCTGAAGTGTCCATCTAGACCTCCACTGTTATTTTCCTTCAACAAATTCTCTCTCATTGGACATCTTGGTATGCACAATTGGCATCCTTTGAACAACAACCCATCTTGAATCAGGTACTTGACCCATTGGCTTTTGTCTCTGAGTATAGGATTTTCACATGCTTCATATGCTTCCCCAAAATATGGATCATTGTGGTACATCTTCTTAAGGTGATCAAACCCTAAGATTTTAACTTGAAATTCCTATAGAATCAAAATCCTCTTGCTCAATGCATCAACAAACTTGTTAGCATTTCCAGAAATATATTTAATGACAAAAGTGAAATTTTGCATAAACTCTATCCATTTGGCATGTATCTGGTTCAACTTTTCCTGTCTGGTTATGAATTGAAAAGTGTGGTTATCGCTATACAAAACAAACTCCTTGGGCACAAGATAATGCCTCCATTTCTTCAAGGCTTGAATTATGGCATAGAACTCTTTGTCGTATGTGGAGTACTTATTTTTAGCTTCATTCAACTTCTCTCTAAAATACACAATAGGTATGTTATCTTAACTCAAGAATGTTCCAATTACAACTCCACTCATGTCACATGTTACCTGAAATGTCTTTTTGAAATCCGGAAAAACCAAAATCGGTTGTTTAGTTATATTCTCCTTCAATATGTTGAAACTCCTCGTAGCCTCTTCTATCCATTTGAAAGACTTCTGTCTTTTCTTTACTGTATCATCATTTTATCACTAATCCCACTAACATTTCCGATGAACTTCCGATAGAAACTTGCTAACCCATGGAATCTTCTTACCTCAAAGATATTCTTTGGTGATGACCATTCTTTGATTGCTTTCACCTTTTCAGGATCCATATTCAACTCATTTGAAGAAATCACAAAACCCAAATATATGAGCTCTGTCTTCATGAAAGAGGACTTCTTTAGATTAATCAACAACTTCTCTTGTTTCAACCTCCTCATCACCAATGTTAAATGTCTCAAGTGCTCCTCCTTAGTCTTGCTAAATACTAGTATATCATCCAGATATATGATTACAAACTTAGCAATGAAATATTTTAGCACTTCATTCATCAGTCTCATAAAAGTACTCGGGTCATGTTTAAGCCAAAAGGCATAACAATCCATTCATATAACCCCTCATTCATCTTGAATGTTTTTTTCCATTCATCACCTTCCCTCATTATGATATGGTGATATCCACTTTTCAAATATATTTTTGAAAAATAGTTGTCTCCACTCAGGAAATCCATCAAGTCATCCATATTTGGTAATGGAAATCTGTATCTGATGGTAATATTTTTTATGGCCCTTGAGTCTGTACACATTATCCATCCTTCTTTGGGCTTAATATTGTTGGTACTGCACATGGACTCAAGCTTTCTCTGACCAATCCTTTGTCTAATAGATCTTGAACCTGTCTTTTCACTTCCTCATTCTCTTGAGGCGTAAACCTGTATGCTTCTTTATTCGGTGGGCTTGCTCCTGGTATCAAGTCAATGTGATGACTAATGCTTCTGGTATCAAGTCACTGTGATGACTAATGCTCCTGATAGGAGCTAATGAGTTTGGAAACTCATCCACTACAATTTCAGCAAAATTCTCTAACAGTTCTTGAACTTCCTCGGGAAAATCTCCCAGTGAAGTACTGGTAAGGATAACTCTCAACTTCCTCACTACAACAAACTGCATCTCTTGGTCCTTCTTCACTTCCTTGAGGAGTTCCTTCCCACCCATGAGAATTATGCTCGTGCTGACTTCATCCTTCACCTTATTTTCCTCAATTGGAAGCAACATGTGTGTTCTACCATTCTTCTCTAAGGTGTATGTATTCCTCCTCCCATCATGAATACAATTTATGTAATACTGCCAAGGTCTTCCCAAAATAACATGACAGACATCCATGGGAATCACGTCACACATAATTTCATCTCTATATCCTCCTATTTTAAATTCAACCAGGCATTGCAGAGTGATTGTTACTTGATGGAATTTCTGCAACCATGAGACTTTGTATGACATCAGATGTGCAGTCGTCTCCATTCCTAGATTCTCCACCATCTCCATGGAAACTAAGTTGTTAGTTCTCCCACTGTCAATTATCACCTTGCAAACCTTGTCCCTCGTTTTGCTAGCTGTCTTGAACAAATTGTTTCGTTGTGCTAGCTTTTCAGGTTTTGGCTCTTGCTTCAAAAGGACCTTCTTCATCATCAGGGATCTTCCATCCTTTGCGCCTTCTGCCTCATCATCTTTCTTCTGCACCTATGATATCTGAGCTTCTCCTTCTCCTTTCTTCCTCTCGGGACAATCCCAAGAAATATGTCATGTTTTCCCACAGCCATAACATCTTACTTCTCCTCCACTGCCCCTTCCTCTTCCTTTGGGAAAAGAGATTCTACCACCAATCCGTCTTCCTCAAAAAATTCCTCCTCTCTCAGAGTGGCTTTCTGTCTTATCCGTCTCATATTTGGGCTTCTTTCCTTTATCCTGGGTAGATCCTTTGCCTCTATTCAAGTTTCAACCTCTGTTTTATTGACTATGCTTCCTGACCAACTTCTCTTCTTCCTTCAATGTCATCTAATACGCGTCCTCTACTGTCCTGACTGTATCCATGATGATCTCATCCTAAATATCATATCTCATGCCATTGATGTGTCTAGCAACGTTCTCTTCGTCCCTCTCTCTCTGTCTATCTCTAATGTTCAATTTGTATAATTCTTTTGTCTACTCCTTCACAGTCAATCCTCTCTGTCTCAGGTTTTGCATCCTCTTGAACAAACTTATCTGGTAATCCTTGGGAATGAATTTCTCTTTTAGCTTCACTACGATTCGATCCCAACTCTTGATATTTTGTTTTCCCTTGATCCTCCTGTCGGCCTGCAGTTCATCCCACAACAATTTTGCATGTCCTTTTAATATAGTGACATCATGCTTTACCTTTTTCTCCTCTTCGACATCCTCATAGTTGAAATACTTATCCATTGCTTGTATCCCATCAAGCAACTCTTTGGTGTCAAAATTTCCTTCATACATAGGGATTTCAATCTTCTCTCTGGCACCCAATTTGACAACTTCTCTCGATAAGCGTTCTTCCACTGCATCCTCAGCTACAACTCCTTCAACTTCTACTTATTCCATTTCTTCCTCGCTAATGTCTCCAGCATCAGGCACTCTCCTTTGTAATGTATCCATGGCATCCAACCTCACAAAAATTTCTCTCATCTACCTTTCCATAGATCTGTTGGCTACTGGTGGGTCATCGCGTCGTCTAGGCAACATTGTGTTGATGCTTCTGAT
The DNA here is from genome assembly GCA_009831015.1 of Picea engelmannii. Classification (NCBI taxonomy): domain Eukaryota; kingdom Viridiplantae; phylum Streptophyta; class Pinopsida; order Pinales; family Pinaceae; genus Picea; species Picea engelmannii. The sequence continues at coordinate 446,821 of ML789029.1, forward strand.
ATATCTCCTCCTGATATTAGTTTTACTCCTCTCCCTACATAAGTCAATTCTATACTCGGCTCTGATACTAGTTGACGTCAACCTCCCATCCAAAGGGCTCACTCAACCTCTCGGTCTTGGATCATTTGGAATGCTAAGTCAAAGCAACTCCTTGGGTCCCTGGGGGCACCCAAAATAACTCTATCCACACACATATAGGTCTCTTCCTTAAGTGACCACGACTATGAACATGTGTCTAACTCTTTGAAACTCGGACTTCAGGGATATTCTGAATCCTTCCCTTAACTTCTCCCAAAGTTCTCTCCTCCGAGGTCTCGAACTCTTTCCACATGTCTCCTCAGATCCGCTAGCCCCAACAAGGGTTCGGGTTTCAGGACTTCGCGAAACTCTAGTCCTGTTAAGAACCAAATATCAACATAACATAGAAAAACCTTAGAAAAAGTACTCAACGCCTTGAGAAAGAGATAATTTCAGATAATAAGCCTCTTTGAGGGGGAAACCTCATTTTACCCCACTTAAATGGTCAAGTACAAGATGAGTCAAAATGAAAATGTCTCCTTGGTATATATAGGAGACTAGGAGGTATAATTACAACTATTGGCCTAAAGCCGACATAAATAAAATAACATTACTAATACAATATGCCCCAATTAAGGGGTAATGAGACAATATTAGGGCTTAACATGCCCCTCCCCTTGAGACAAGTGTCTTCCGCAACGCTTGAGTAACTCTAGATGCTTCTGTATAAAAGACTCATCTTCCTAAGTGGAATCTTCAGCCGTTAGTTTCCTCCATTTAATGAGATACTCTGAAATGGATCTATTCCTCAGTTGGATAATTCTTGTGTCAGTGATGGCTTCAACCTCCAATATGATTTTTCCTTCCTCATCAAGTTCTGGCAATATAGTTTGAACTGAGATCTTGTTGCCTATAACCTTCTTTAAGAATGAAACATGGAAAACTGGGTGTACTCGTGAAGATGCAGGAAGCTCCAATTTGTATGCCATAGTACTAATCTTTTGAAACACCTTATAAGGGCCATAATACTTTGGTGATAATTTATTGTCCTTCTTGGCTTGCTAGAGGGACATCTGCTTGTATGGTTGTAGTCTTAAAAATACCCAATCCCCTACTTCAAAACTTCTTTCACTACGATGTTGATTTGCTTGTTGTTTCATGCGATTCTATGCCATGGTCAGGTTGTCCTTTAAGATTTGCAGAACTTGTTATTGATTCTCGATGTGATATTCCACTACTTGAACCTTAGACTTTTCTTTTAGAGAAGAAGTGATGGAAGGAGGGTGGTATCCATAAAGTGCCATAAATGGTGTCATTTTTGTTGCAGTATGAAAGGAAGTGTTATACCACCATTCTGCCAAGGGTAACCATTTGAACCATTGTGTTTCTTTATTAGAGACAAAGCAACGAAGGTATCCTTCCAGACATTTTTTCACTATCTCGGTTTGTCCATCAGATTGAGGATGACAGGATGAGATATGAGCCAATTCAGTACCCAAACAAGAAAACAATTTTGTCCAAAAATGTCCAGTGAAGATGGGATCTTTGTCACTTACAATAATCTTTGGGCTGCCATGTAGCTTTTGAACTGTCTCCATGAATGCAGTGGCAATTGTACTAGCTTTGAAGGGATGAGAGAGTGCACAAAAGTGTGCATAATTGGTCAGTCTATCAACAATCACCATGATGACACTCTTTCCTTCAGACTTTAGTAACCCTGTGATGAAATCCATGGAAACCTCCTCCCAACGCTGACTTAGGATGGATAATGGTTGTAAAAGACCTAGGGTCTTAATTGTTTCCACCTTATTTTGTTGGAAAACTAAACATTATGCGACAAACCTTTGAAGATTAGTTTTAAGGCCATCCCAAAAAACATCCTTCTTAACTCTATGGTAGGTTTTCAAAAATCCCGAGTGCCCTCCTACTGGAGAGGTGTGAAATTCCAATAGTACCTTTTGTTTGAGTTGGGAGTTCCTACATAAATATAAGCGATCTTTGTACCATAGTGAATCATTTTTCCATGTAAATGTATCTGATGCATTGGAATCCTGCTGCAACCTTTGAATGAGAGTCCACACTTT
>ML789029.1:469298-488513 GCA_009831015.1 Picea engelmannii
TCCTTTCAAAGAAAAGATGAAATGTGGATGAAAGAACTCCAAGCTTATTCACTCAAGTGAGGGGTGAATAGCTTATGAAATGCAGCTTACAATGTGTATTGCCAAAGAAGGGGTCTCTAGCAATCTCAGCAGCATAACAGTATAAAGAATTCCTTGAAGAAATGATGGTCATTCATGGCTTTTTATAGCCAAGCATTGGGCTATTATGCAACCTCTTTTGAATGTGAAAAGGGGCTCTTTAGGGCACAATTAGGTCTTTGACCAGCCTCCCCACGCAGATTGAGCTCGGATTTGATGTCAAATCGACTTGGGAGCCGATCCATTAGTGGTTGGGAGGCCGACCAGCTTCATAAATGCGCCGTTTGGCAGGCGCGCGGGTTTTGCACCCCACAGCCGCGCATATGCACTCAAAATACGAAGATGTTGCGCGCGCGCGCGTGCGCTCAGTGGGTGCATCGCGCTTTTTAATTTTTTGGCCATTTTTTGCATAGTTTTGACCCTTTTGCTGTGCTGTGGAGTTAATCCTTGTGCCATGAATGACCGTTTTTCTGTGTTGACGATGCGGAGTTCTTGTCGCCCTGTGCGGACGAAATTTCAGTGATAACAGTCATAATAATTCATGTGAATCAATCAATCATGAACCCTTTTAGTATCATAGGGAAGAAAGAGGGAGCAAGAAAGTTGACTGTCATTAAATAAGAAGTCTTAGACTACAATGCATATTCGGAGAACCAGAAGCTTCATTTAAAAATTTACAATACAGGAGATTTTCTCTACCATCGACAATAAAAAAATATCAAAACTGAGTACTTATACTCAGAACAGTTGCCACCACCAGAAATGTGACCTGACCACTACAATCAAAGATTTGTGTTTGCATCTTCTTATGTTAGTCTACACTTGCATTCTTTTGTCAGACACGATCTCGGATCAGTATGGGATTTGTGGGAGAATCTGTTAATAGGGGAACTTTCGGCTGACAGTTTTTCTCCACGACCATCTCTTCCATGCTTTCCATTTATAGGGTGTGACGAGGTTTCAACAACCTCCCACATTTCCATTAAATAATTTCATAGGGATTGGGATGGATCCTGACACACATGAATGCTCCATAAGAAGCTTACTATTCTTCTGAGTCAAGCCCAGTGCCTCGAAAATAGGCAGATCTTCTGATGAGACCAAGACGAGCATTTTCGGCCTTTGGCGCAGCTCCTCTCCATCGCTCCACCTGACCGTGGGCCATGAACTTATGGATATCCCCTATGAAATTTTGGGATCTCTCATTTCAAGAGTCTTCAGTCCCCTTGATTTCAAATATTTCGACGCTTGATCCCGTGAAATGACCCATTTAGATCGACGGTAAGATTTTCTTTGAATTTGATGGCCACGATTATTTCCTTGAACAATTTCAGCTGCCTTTTTCTCGACAAGTGCTTTCCCTTTCTTCATGTCCCTACTTCCATATAACCGTGGTCCATGATCATGGGTCCAATTCGCAGGTGCCTCACGATTTCATACTTCGCAACTTTGTGTTGTGCTCCATGTTCAAACCTTCGAGTCGTGAAATCACAATTTTTCGGATCATATGCCACGCGTCTCACTGGATCGGATGGCCCAGATGAATATCGACATTTCGAAACTTGACATTTTTGGACTTGGGAAATCTGCACACTCCTTGCTTCGATTTTTCCCGAAATGACTTTCTCTGTGGTTTGGATCTGGTGCCACGTGTCCTGCTGGATCAAACAGCTCCTGCTGATTTTGGGTTTTGGGGATTCAAATCTTTTACAAGAAAATTCAACAACGTTCTGAACTCCCGATTCCTGCACTTTTAATTTGTCGTTGATCTTTGAACTTCAAAATGAAATTTCCTGTGCCAAACTAAACTTGCTCGCTCACTTTATTCAAGTCTATATCAGACCGCTCTAGGTGTTGTGCTTCTGCTTATGGCTGTAGCTTCTGTAAATAAGTACTTGGATGACTGACTGAGGGCTCGAGAAGGCAAAAGGATCAGTGACAGAGACAAGGAGAGAGAAGTGATCGACCTCATAGAAAACATAAAAGCTTAGGGTTGACACCTCTCAGGCAGGCAAAAGAAGAAAACTATAAGCCAAAAGGAAAAAAATTACGATTGGGTCTGCAAAAGGAGGAGAGACAGGAAAAATTACAGACTTAAGAAAAAATCCCAGATTCACAAGACTCTGACAAGTTTATGTGACAACATTTGTCTCCACAGGGGATGGCATTCTCCCTACGAGCTACGATGAACAAGTAGTTCCAGTGCCTTATATTTGGGTTATGGAGTCTCCTATTAAAAACAAAATAAACATAAAACATGAACGGTATTTACAATGGTGGGATTCCGACTGTGTCTTTAAACAAATGTCTTTTTCAGGAAGTGCCCATTTACAGGGCTACTAAAAACTTCGTCATCCTCCAAATTCTGCAACCTATAAGTATTATTTGAAAGTGTCTCAAAAATTTTGAAGGGTCCAATCCAAAGGGATTCAAATTTACCATGATTTCCCTTGTCCTATCTGAGTGCATCCCATTTGAGTACTAGATCCCCTAGCTAGAAATCATCTTTACTGCTTTTCCTATCAAAGGCCTGCTTTATTTTCTGTTGACGATCATGCCCTCTATCCATCACCTTCTCTCTAGTTTGTTGGAATTCTACCAGCTGATGAATTCTTTTTATCACATCGGCAGGTTCTCCCTGGTAGTCTTGGAAGAATTTTTCCACTGGAAAGGTGAGATGAGAAGGAGAGATGGCCTCAACTCCATACACAATATGAAAAGGAGAGGCACCAAGAGACCTATTTTTTGTCACTCTATCATCCCATAGAGAAAATTTGAGCTTTGAATACCATGCTTTCTTGTTGTCCTCTAACAATATTTCGATGATCTTTATCAGTCTTTTGTTAGAGGACTATGCTAAACCATTGCCTTGGGGATAGTAGGGGGTTGAGTGAATCAATGAAATTCCAATTCCAAACTGCTCACAAAACTAGATTAATGTCTCGGCCTTGAAAGATGCAGCGTTATTAGTGACAATCCTTTTCAGACAACCAGACCTTGATATAATATCTTCAAGAAAACCAATGATTACTTTGTGAGAAGAATTCCTTGTGGCGATGGATTCTATCCATTTGGTGAAGTAATCGGTGGCAGTCAATATCCATCTATGATGACCACTCGAAGGAGGATGAATCTCCCAAATAAAGTCTAGGCCCCATTGCTAAAAGGGTACTAAAGTTGCCACAGGCTTCAATGGCAGAGACTTGAGTTGTTGCTTCCCAGAGAATTTATGACATTTGATGCAAGCCCTAATTTTTTCACAGACATCAGTGAACAAAGTAGGTCAGAAGTACCCAGCCCTGTAAATTTTGTAGGTTGTGGTTCTCCAGAAGTGATGTCCCCCACATAGGCTGTCATGAAAATCAAACATAATCCTTTGGGCCTCCTTTGGGTCTAAACATCTCAGAAGAACACCTAGAGGGTCTTTCCAATACAATACCTGGTCAATAATGAAATATATAATTTCTTTGAGCTTTAATTCTCTTGCCTTTTTTTTTCCCATACCATCAGGGGGATTTAACTCTTGCAGGAAATATATAATGTCTTTGTACAATGCACATTCTTCCAACGGAGGGCTGTCCTGAGAAATTTAATCAAACAACTCAGCTTGTTGATTTTTTGAGCAAGTGTTGATGAAGTTAACCCCCAAAGATTTACAATTAGATTCATCCAACAACTTGGCTAAACCTTGGCCTTTAACTATTTTGGTGGGTTTTATTTCCATATCGAATTCAAGGATTTTGGAAATCCACTTGCTCCTTCTCCCATCTATGTCAAGATGAATGTGAATATCCTTCACAGAAGCTGAAGGAACATATGCAATGATTTTTGAATGCAGAGCATAGATTCTAAAAGCTTTGAGGGATTTCACCAAAGTGTAGGCCTACTTATCCATGATGTCATATCTGACTGCATCTTTTAGTGATATGTTGAGAAAAGAAATAGGCTACTCCAACCTTGCATCATTCTTTTGTATTAAAACAACGACCACTGTATCAAATGAAGAAAAGGAAAAAATTAGAAAATCCTTGGAATAATCAGGACTGATTAGCACAGGTGCTTCAGTCAATGCCTTCTTGATTTGGTTGAAGGATTCCCTAGACTCGACAATCCATTTTACTTCGTTCCCTTTCATGAGCATGGCTGTGATATGCTTCAACAATTCAACAAAATTTGAAACAAACCTTTTCAGAAAATTGATTTTGCCCAAGAAGGACTGCACTTCTTTCTTGGATCTGGGAAGTGATAAGGCTTGAATAGCTTATACCCTATTTGAATCAATCCTGACCCCCTCAGCTGATACAATGTGTCCTAACAATTTTCCTTCTTGCATGGAAAATAAAGACTTCTTGGGATTTAGGGAGAGACCAAACCTTCTGCATTTCGAGAAGACATTTGTTAAATGTTGACAATGTTCTTTATCAGATTTGGAGAAGACTGTTATGTCATCCAGATAGACGACCAAAAATTTGTCTCTTTATCCAATGAAGTTGATGTCCATGGCTTGTTGGAAGGTTGCTCCTGCATTCATCAATCCAAAGGGAATTTTGGCATACATGAATGTGCCCCTAGGAGTGGTGAAGGTTGTCTTTTCTCTATATTCAAGCAAGATAGAGATCTGATTGTAGCCAGAAAATCCATCAATCATGGAGATCCTATATGCGCTTGTCACCCTTTGCAATATGTGTTCCATATTTGGCAAAGGGTAACTGTCCTTCTTAGAAATTATTTTGAGATTCTTGAAATCAACACAGAGTCTGATTTCTCTGCTCTTTTTCCTTATTGGAACCAAATTGGCCACCCATTCAGAATATCTCAAAGGAACAATGATTTGGGTGTCCAACAACTTCTTTACCTCCCTTTCCATAATAGGTAGCATCATAGGATTTATTTGTCTTAATTTCTTCCTAAATGGTTTGGCCTCCTCTTTCAATGGGATCTTATGCTCAATGACGATTGTGTCGTATGTTTTGAGGTATTCATAGGTCCAAGAAAACACATCAACAAATTCTTTTAACAACTTAGTATACTCAGTTGTCTTCTCCCTTGACAGGTTTCTTGATAACTTCACAAACTTTGGATCCTCCTCTGTACCAATATTGCATTCAGCTACATCAACACCCTCAGTTGGGCCTTTAAAATTTACTTCCACGTCGTTCCCATCGAAAAATATTTCTAAAGGAACTAGTCCTTTTGGAATGTGGTTTCTAGCAAGCTGAAAAATATGGTGATTAGAAATTTTATTTAAAATTACATCAACAGGAGGATCACCTTTGGAATCATGATCCCGATCAATGTGTAACGCAGAGAACTCATCAACAGACTGAAGAAATTTTCTGATCTCAAGATCATCATCGAACACCTTCCAATGCTTGATATTGTCAGGTACAGAAGGCCTATATCTTACCTTGACATCATACCTGAGCTTAGGTGGTAGTGGGATTTTGAAATGGCTCATTGAGACAACCAAAAAATCATCCATAGTATTCTCCTCTCTTGGAACAAATGAAATGTTGAAGGCTAAGAAGAAATTGCCAATTAGGTCCCATACCTCATTTATGTAAGTCTTAACCCTAGGGTGCTTGGCTTGATAAATATTTTTGACCCGATGAATAATTAGTTCAGCATCTCCAAATACTACTATCTCTTTGATCCCCATGTCTTTCACATCCCTTAAACCCAAAAGAAGAGCCTCATACTCTGCCACATTGTTGGTAGCTTTAAATTCTAGTTTATAGGACAAAGTTATAGAATCATGACAAGATGACACAAAGACCACTCCAACACCAACCCCTTCCTTATAAGAGGCTCCATCAAGGAACATATCCCACACAAAAGTAGTTGGGGGAGGTCTTTCATGAAAGGAAATGGGTTGCTTTCCGATTTCAAGAGGAGCTTCAGAAGCATCTGCGAGCTACAATATGTTGGATCCTAAGTCAATGTCCAAAGAAAAAATAGGATGATTGATGGTGTTTTCTTCATCACTGATGATGTACGCGAGCTTCACTTCCCTATAAAGTCTCCTTTGTTCACCCCCGAACATAGGAATGCTGGCGTATGAAAGGTCCATCTCCAAGGTTCCCCCTAGTATTTTTATCCAAGATCTAGATAGGAGCATTCTGAACTTAGGGGGAACATCAAACACTACGATATCCATGACTACGCTCTTCATCGACAGTTGGAACAAGGAAACGACTAGGTATTTGATAGCCCCAAGGCACTTCACCTTCCTGTAATCGAAAGAGTACAAGTCATGGTAGGTTTTTGCGACTTCCAACCCAAGTTCTTCCATGACAATATTAGGCATAAGATTATGGGATGCCCCTAAATCCATCAAGAAATTATGCAACACCTTATCATGGATGTTCAATGAAGTGTAGAAGAGAGGGGAGGAATCATCTCTATCTTCTACCAATGGTCCTAATATGACAGTTGGCCTTTCATCTTGCAAATGGACTGAGTCTGTGGGATGAGATGTAGGTTAAGACTGCAATAGTTTAGAGAGTCTCCTTTTGAAATCTTCAATCTTGACCGGTTCATAAAGAGGTACATGGATTCTAAGATTTTGAATTTCATGGTCAAAATTGAAAAAGGGAGGGGGCTTCAGAATTTCCTTCACTTCTAGAAAGGGAACTTTAATTACTGGAGAGGGTGATTGTGCCTTCTTACCTTTGTTGTTGTCTGCCACATCTTTGGCAGGCTTCTCTGCTCGCGTGGGCTGATCAGGAACATCGGGCTTTCCTTCTTTCTTCTTAGACATGAGGTTATACCTGTTTAGGTTGTTGTTGGTCTTTTTCCCTTTGCTCAACTCATTTAATTGACTATCCATGAGAGACTCTTCATATGCAGTTTGGGTTAAATGAGGAAATGATGAGGTGTCCCTAAGATAATTAATTTCAGTGTCAATCTCTTCCTCCTCTCCTTCTTTGTTAGTAACAAGGTTATTTTGGAGAGGAGCCTGAACTTTCTGGTCATCTCTATCTATGTTTATTTTATCTATTTGGATGGTATGAGGGGAATTAGTAGGTCTCCTAAAGTTACCTTTTTTATCAGTATTTGGGAGATTACTATAGCTCTTCTTTCCTTCCAATTAGACCCTTTCCATACTAGAAGAAAGAGACTTTAGTAGTTTGGTTACTTCATCCATTTGACGGGAGGGGGGGGGGGGAAGCAAAAGAACTAGAAGTTGGACCTTTAGACTTACCTTTTCTTCTGTCCCTATCAACCCTACTCCTAAGCTTATAAAATACCAGTATATTAGATTCTACTTCAATGGATGCATCTTGCATATGAGCCAAGGAGGTAGATCTTCTTTCTCTCAAAAGGAGGCAAGTCCAGAGTGACAATACCATCAATAGATATAGGAGGAAAGTCCTTAAACAAATCCCTAGAATCACCATCCAGGCTCTATACAAAAACTCTCATCCACACATCTTCATTTTCGATGGCCTGGATTTCTGCAAATCTATAAAAGGATGCAAGGTGCTCTTCTGCAGTTACGTCTCCTTCTCCTGTGAACTAGGGAATACGCTTAAGGTAGTTTGTGGCTGTGAGAGATTCATAGGCTGAGGTAAAACTAGAGGGGCATATCTAGTAGCCAATATCTCAACCATCCTATTTCTAGGAGGATTAGCACCCACAATTTGGACACGAACTGGAGGAGAACCAGGAGGAGATGGAGTTCGGGCAGGGGAGACTGGAGGTGTGCTTCTGGGAACAAAGGGAAACAACTGAGGATCTGGAGAAAATTCCTTAGGGCTCGAGGGAACAGAGGTTTCCCTCCCTATAAAATAAGAAACTATAATAGGAGGAGTAGTGAAACTGAGAGAGGGGAAATTAGCAAGAAAACTCCCAAAATTTAAACTTCTAGAAGCTCCAACAGATGGTGTAATAGGAAAATGAGAGATGGCTACTGGAGTTGCTATAGGAGGATAGTGAAAATCATAAGAAATACCTGGTTCAACAACAAAATTTCCTTCCTGATGGTTCGACCATTTTTTGATAATTTTCTCTGGGTCAGCTTTAGGTGTTGCTAAAGGAAGTTGTGGAGTAGACCTCATGTGTCTGCCTCTAGAAGCTACAGATGAAACCGCAGAGTCATACCATTGGATTCACCAGGTGCACATTTTCAATATTCAATGTTCTGATTTCTGATGCACCTTCAGAACCAATAATCTTTGTCATTCAATCCCAATGAAAATCTTCAATTCATCCCCAACAACGACTCTGGAAATGTTAGCACTAGAAGTCACCTCCAGATTGCGTTGAAGGTAAGCCTAGTACCCATCAGATTTTTATGTCACAGGTTGGTTATAAAAAGGTTAAATGGGCAAAGTCTCAAGAAAATATCATCTTAACTCAGAAAAATGGACTGGTATGCACAAGAAGGCGAGGTCTTAGTTTAAATTTAGATAATAGGTTATAGTAAAGGTGAGTAGGAGGAAGACTTTGGTGAGAAAAATGTAGAGGTCTGCTACAGACATCAGGACTTCTAGCAGCACAGGAAGAAAACTTAAACACAAGATCTTCTTGAATTCAAATCTCAAAGAAACTAAAAGGAATTATAACAACACTATAATCAAGCATTCATCATAACACAGTCATAATAATTCACGTGAATCATTCAATCATGAACCCTTTCAGTATCAGAGGGAAGAAAGAGGGAGAAATAAAGTTGATTGTCATTAAACAAGAAGTCTCAGACTACAACGCATACTCATAGAACCCGAATATTCATTTAAAACTTTACAATACGGGAGATTTTCTCTACCATCGATCATAACACAATATCAAAATTGAGTACTTATACTCAGAACAGTTGCCACCACCAGAAATGTGACCTGGTCACTACAATCAAAGATTTTCGTATGCATCTTCTTCTGTCATTCTACACTTGCATTCTTATGTTAGACACGATCTCAGATCAATATGGGCTTTGCAATAGAATCTGTTAATAGGGGAACTTTTGGCTGATAGTCTGCCTCCACGACCAACTCTTCCATGATTTCCATTTATGGGCTGAGATGAGGTTTCAAAAACCTCCCCCATTTCCATTAACTACTTTCATATGGATCGGGATGGAGCCCGACACAAATGAATTATCCAGGAGAAGCTTACGATTCTTCTGAGTCAAGCCTAGCACCTCGAAAATAGGAAGATCTTCTGATGAGACCAAGACGAGCACTTTCGACCTTTGGTGAAACTCCTCTCCATCACTCCACGTGACTGTGGGCCATGAACTTATGCATATCTCCTATGAAATTTTGGGATCTCGCATTTCAAGAGTCTTCACATCCCTTGATTTAAAATATTTCAAGGCTCGATCCCGCGAAACGACCCATCTAGATCGATGGCCGGATTTACTTTGAATTTGAAAACCACGATCATTTCCTTGAACAATTTTAGCCACCCATTTCTCGACATGTTCTTTCCCTTTCTTCATGGTCCTGCTTCCACATGACCGCAAGTCGTGATCGTGGGTCCAATTCCCAAGTGCCTCACGATTTCACATTTAGTGACTTCATGTTGTGCTCCATGCTCAAACCTTCAAGTCGCGAAATCACAATTTCTTGGATCAGATGCCACGAGTATCTACTAGATCAGACAACCTAGATGAATATCGACATTTTGGGACCTCAACATTTCGGGACTCAACTTTTTGGGACTCGGGAAATCTCCGCACTGGTTACTTTGTTTTTTCCCGAAATGACTTTCTCCGTGGTTCAAATCTAGTTCCACGTGTCATTCTAGATTGGATGACTCCTACTAATTTTGGATTTCGGGGATTCAGATATTTTACAAGCAACTTCAACAACGTTCCGAACTCCCGATTCCCGCGCTTATAATTTACCATTGATATCTGAAATTTGAAATGAAATTTCCTTTTCCAAACGGAGCTGGCTCGCTCTCTTGATTCAAGTCTATATCAGACCACTCTAAGTGATGCGCTTGTGGTTATGGCTGTGACCTCTGTAAATAAGTACTTGGATGACTGACTGGGGGCTTAGGAAGGAAAAAGGATCAGTGGCAGAGATAAGGAGAGAGAAGTGATCGACCTCAAAGAAAACATAAAGGCTTAGGGCCGACACCTCTCACACAGGCAAAAGAAGAAAACTATAAGACAAAAGGAAAAACTTTACGATTGGGTCTGCAAAAGGAGGAGAGATAGGAAAAATTATAGAATCAGGAAAAAACCCCAGATTCACAAGACTTTGACATGTTTATTTGATAACACATTCCCCCATCAACCTTATGTGATGGCTCAGTCTCCAAACATTAAAGTCATTCATAAATCAAAAAAATTTGTTAGACACCTCATTAATACATTGATTTTTTTTTTAAATTCAAAATGTTTCAAAATATGCGCTAGTGCGCTCAACTATCTTTCAGGCTTGTGCTTTGCTAGCGATGCTCCTGCATCATAATGATAAAAGGTTAAGCCAAAAATTTGCAAAGGATATGCATAATGAATTTGAAATTTCATTACTCGGAGAACGATCCTTCTTTTTGGGTCTTCAAATACATCAAAGCAACCAAGGAATTTTTATTTCTCAAACTAAGTATATCATAAAAATGCTAAAGAGGTTCGGAATGGAATATTGCAAACCAGTTACCACTCCTATGTAAACTAGTTGCAAGTTGAGAAAAGATGATGATTCAAAGTCTACAGACCATAGGAAATACAGGTCAATGATTGGTAGCGTACTATATGTGACAACATCTAGACTAGATGTAATGCATGAAGTTGGACATGTAGCACGATTTCAAGCAACACCAAAGGAATCACATGTATTAGTAGTGAAGAGGATTTTCAGATATATCAAAGGAAGATAAGAGTTTGGATTTTGGTATCCGAAAGGAAAGGATATATCACTTATTTATACACATATGTTGATTGGGCAGGTTGCATTGATGAACGACGAAGCACTAGTGGAGCAACGTTCTACTTGGGTGAGTGTTTAGTATCATGGCTAAGAAAGACAAAATCATCAATATCCTTATCTACAACCGAGGCAGAGTATATTGCAGCAACAACATGTTGTATACATGTTATATGGATGAAAATAACTCTGACAAATATACAGGTTGAGTATGAATAGCCCATTCCAATCTATTGAGATAATACAAGAACCATCAGTATCTAAAAGAATGTGGTGATGCACTCCAAGACGAAGCACATTCCAATCAAGTATCAATTTCTACAAGAACAATTTGCAGAGAAGAACATCATAGCTGAATATGTGGGCACAAAAGAACAAGTGGTAGACATATTTACAAAACCGCTTCCAAGAGAATCCTTTGAGTATCTTCGCCAGAGACTCAGAGTAATTTCTAATCCAAAATTAATTCTTTTGAATAATTATCTTATATGTCTTATATTTACTTAAGGAAGCACCATAAAGAGGACAAATCAGGTTGGGAGATCAGTTTCAGGAAGAGTTCAGTCAGGGGGAGTATCCCCAAGGATAGTTTAGTTAGGGGGAGCAACCCCGAATGGAAATATACCTTTGCCATTGATAACAAAGGGGGAGAGATTTATTAGATGTAGAGAATATTGGCATGATTCTAGGGGGAGCGATGGTCACATGGGGAGAATGAGTGAAATGACTTAAGTATTTCATGACATGACCTCAGTATTGCATCAGAGCTCAATATTCCATCAGAGTGTTGCCATCAATGCCAAAGGGGGAGATTGTTAATTAATTTGGTTGGTTTTCATTGATGTCAACCCTTGAAAAAAGTCTGGTAGCATAAAGGTTTGGGCAATGGACCCAAGTTTGTTTGATGGATAATGGTATGAGTTTTGATATATTTGCAAGAAAGACTATACTATATGGATAGTAATTTTCATTCAATTTTCGGTGGTATGTGGAAGGTCACATAAGTCCCCAAGGTTAGAGAGTTATGGCCATGTGAAGTTGGAGAACCCTCATGAGTCATCTAAAAGCCACAAAAGGTCAAAGTAGTCAAAGTGTTTGGAAAGAAGAAATTATTTAAATAATAAAGTGAAGTGATGAGTGTACTATAAGTCAAATATAATGAAAAAGAAATTATTTAAATAATAAAGTTAATGGAGAAATTACTAAGTGGACAAGTGGTTAGAAGTGGGTTAACCATAAAATAATGAAAGTGGGTTAAGATGGTTAAAAGGTAACCCCTTGAGGAAGCTACATGAAAGTATAAATAAGAGGCAAGGCTCTCTCATTTTAACAAAACTTGAGAATATTGAATATCTACAAGTGGTTGAGGTAACCAAATGATATCTAAGCCGAATTTCAGAGGGAAAGTGAAGTAAAGAAGGCTGAAAATCAAGGGAGGATAAATTCTTTTGATGATGCTTTCTAAGGTATTCTACTTATAGGTCATCTCACCATTTTCACAATAAAATTTTTTATAGAATGATTCACACTGTAAAACTGGGAGGTTGTTGAGGAAACATATCCAAGTAGCTTTGATAAAAAATTCATCTTGTGGGTCATTGTAATTTTGGAGTTACTCTCCGTGGAAAATAGGGTTTGTGGCTAGTCATGAAACTAGTCTAAAACAAGTGTTTCGGGTAAAAACATCATAAATTCTTCATAACAGATCCAAATTTAGTAAGACCAAATATATTGGTTAGAGTACAATCTTTAGTATTCTGTGTACCATTATAATATCCATACAACAAATATTCCAGCCGAGGAATTATCTACAAGTTCGCTCTCTAGAATAAGCCAGAATTCAACAAGGTATGTCATTTTTTCTATAACTCCTTTTCTGAGAGGTTCCAAGTAGTGAAACCTAGAAGAATTTCATAGAAGACACTGAAGAACATCGTGTACTATTTTCATATCAATATTCATTACAGGTACATAGTTATGATTATTTCAAGTTAGGGTTGTTGACTAATCCAAAATTAGTCATGTGAGACTAAAGTAAATTTTGATGAAAATGTTAGTCTCTTGTTAATGAAGGTTTGAAGGTATGTGATTATATACACCAGGTCTATTACAGAGTTACAAATCAGATTTGGATGATGAAATTGATGAGGTCTTTTTCTTGAGGTACATGTTGGGTACATGGTTGAGACAGGTAGTTGATGATTTGGCACATACTTGAGGTGTATAGTTGATGATGTTGGTACATCTTGATGAGTCATAGTTTATGTTTATTTGATGCATGATTGGTACATATTTGGTTGCATGGTTGATGCACTTGTTTATGGTACAAGTTGAGGTATAGGTTGGTGCATGGCTGATGCACTTGTTTATGGTATAGGATGCTTACATGTTGCTTGATATAGGTTGGTGCATGGTTGATGCACTTTTTTATGGTGCAGGTTGATTATAGGTTGATTGGTATAGGTTTACAACAATATATCTTACAGTGATAGTGTGCCAGTGGTTCCATCATTCTACTTATATTTCAGGGCAGCTGGATGAGGCAAGGACATATGGTTGTATCCACCTTCCAGATATAGCCAGAGAACATAGGGGGTTGTACCCTCCTTCTGGTTTTAGCCACAGAATTGGGGAGTTGGAGCTTCCCTCAGGTTGTAGCCTGAGAAACTAGGGGGTTGGAGCCTCCTTCCAGTTGCAGCTGGAAAACAAAGGAAGTCACTGCTTCCAATGAATGTAATTCTTAAATACATATAAGAAAAAACATTTTGTGGTTTTCTCCCGCTTTGGGTTTCCACGTAAAAAGACTGGTGTACTGTGTATGTGTATGATTTCTCATTTGTTCATTTTTTATTTACTCTGCAACTATTGGATGCTAATGATACATTGATATAGCACTTGAATTTTGTGGTTAAAAAGGAATAAAATTATCTATTACTGATTCACCCCCACTCTCAGTAATCGAATAAGTTCAGTCCCAGATACATCTATAATGGGAATAATATCAAATAAGGCTATAGATAATTAAATGCGGATATCATGGGGCGTAAACTAAGAGATTATTAAAAAAACAATACAAAATAAAACTAAAATCCTCATTATTATATTGTATGATCATTATGTAGGGGTGTTAAAAGTGGATATAAATTATTTGGAAGGCATTGATGGAATTCACCTAGATAGAAAGATCAATGCTAGGGTTTTGTGCATGCAGGTAAATAATCTCAAAACGTGGTTTGACAAACTTGGAGTGCCTTGCCTCATTAACCCCATAATATTTTCACAATGTAATGCAGGTATAACAGGAGATGCCCAAAATAAAACAATGGCTTCAGATTTATCCAGGATTGACACCTTAATCAAATCTTAGTAAGTGAATATGGTTACCCTACTTAACCATACATGCATTGTTACTTTGGTACAAAACGACTGATTTTCAGAAAGAAAAACTCAGGAAACGAAATAGGGGTCGTTCCAGTCCTATAATAGGACGAATGTGACTACTTAAAAAGAAATATCATACATCAACATTTGGTTTAAATGAAAACTATGGAACCACTGTCTCATTTTTTAAAGCAACTGTAAATATAAACTAGCACAGCCTCAAACTTGTGGTTGGTGAACGTTGAAAGGTTTCTGCTGGCCCAGAAAATGAAAAGCTAATCACTCTGATGTGGTAATCAGCAAGCCACCATAGTAAATTTTAAATATGGTCAAGTAAAAGTAAAAAAATAAACATGTAAATGGATACCTTTATAATAGTGAGGAAGTTAGTGGTTGAAATCACAACCATTGATTTATTGGGATGACTAAGAATATTCCATCAATATTTAATATTGTCCATACAAAACTGATTAAGCACTAAAAACCTATTAAATGTGCCCAATAGGTATATTGGGTGTAAAAATATTTTCTGGAACTTGAAAGAAAACACACAGAAGAAGCATATGATCGACCCTTGTCTCTGGCGTTGCGATTGACTCTCTAGTTGTTTTCAAGATCCTTTTTACATGCATTACATTACCTTAGGCAACTCGCAGATAAACAATATCCAAAAATCTAGAACTAAACCATACGAAATGTCGAGCGATAGGAAGTAACCAAAATTCACCTCTGATTTGAAAATCAAGAAATCTCGAGCCCATCACAAGGTACGTTTCCCAATTCCTGCGCTTATAATTTACCATTAATATCTGAACTTCGAAATGAAATTTCCTCCACCAAACTGAACTTTCTCACTCTCTTGATTCAAGTCTATATCAGACTTCCCTAAGTGATGCACATGTGATTATGGTTGCGACCTCTGTAAATAAGTACTTGGATGACTGACTGAGGGCTCAGGAAGGAAAAAGGATCAGTGAAAGAGACAAGGAGAGAGAAGTGATCGACCTCAGAGAAAAAATAAAGTCTTAGGGTCGACACCTCTCAGGCAGGCAAAATAATAAAACTATAAGCCGAAAGGAAAAACTTTATGATTGGGTCTGCAAAAGGAGGAGAGATAGGAAAAATTACAGAATCAGGAAAAAACCCCAGATTCACAAGACTTTGACAAGTTTATGTGATAACACATTCCCCAATCAATATTATGTGATGGCTCAGCCTCCAAACATTAAAGGTATTCATAAATCAAAAGGTTTTGTCAGACACCTCATTAATACATTGATTATTTTTTTTAAATTCAAAATGTTTCAAAATATGCGCTAGTGCGCTCAACTATCTTCCAGGCTTGTTCTTTGCTGGCGATGCTCCTGCATCACAATGATAAAAGGTTAAGCCAGAAATTTGAAAAGGATATGCATAATGAATTTGAAATGTCATTAGTCAGATTACTATCCTTCTTTCTGGTTCTTCAGATACGTCAAAGCAACCAAGGAATTTTTATTTCTCAAACTAAGTATATCATAGAAATGCTAAAAAGGTTCGGAATGGAATATTGCAAACCAGTTACCACTCCTATGTAAACCAGTTGCAAGTTGATAAAAGTTGATGATTCAAAGTCTACAGACTAGAGGAAATATGGGTCAATGATTGGTAGCGTACTTTATGTGACAACATCTAGACCAGATGTAATGCAGGAAGTTGGACATGTAGCACGATTTCAAGCAACACCAAAGGAATCACATGTATTAGTAGTGAAGAGGATTTTCAGATATATCAAAGGAAGATAAGAGTTTGGATTTTGGTATCCAAAAGGAAAGGATATATCACTTATTTCCTACACAAATGTTGATTGGGCAGGTTGCATTGATGAACGAAGAAGCACTAGTGGAGCAACGTTCTACTTGGGTGAGTGTTTAGTATCATGGCTAAGCAAGAAAAAATCATCAATATCCTTATCTACAACTGAGGAAGAGTATATTGGAGCAACAACATGTTGTACACATGTTATATGGATGAAAATAACTCTGACAAATATACAAGTTGAGTATGAATAGCCCATTCCAATCTATTGTGATAATACAAGAACCATCAGTATCTCAAAGAATGTGGTGATGCACTCCAAGACGAAGCACATTCCAATCAAGTATCACTTTCTACAAGAACAATTTGCAGAGAAGAACATCAGAGTTGAATATGTGGGCATAAAAGAACAAGTGGCAGACATCTTTAAAAAACCGCTTGCAAGAGAAGCCTTTGAGTATCTTCGCCAAAGACTTAGAGTAATTTCTAATACAAAATTAATTCTTTTGAATGATTATCTTACATGTCTTATATTTACACAAGAAAGCACCATAAAGAGGACATATCAGGTTGGGAGATCAGTTTTAGGAAGAGTTCAGTCAGGGGGAGTATCCCCAAGGATAGTTCAGTTAGGGGGAGCAACCTCGAATGGAAAGATACCTTTTCCATTGATAACAAAGGGGGAGAGATTTATCAGACGTAGAGAACATTGGAATGGTTCTAGGGGGAGCGATGGTCACATGGGGAGAATGAGTGATATGTCTTAAGTATTGCATGACATGACCTCAGTATTGCATCAGAGCTCAATATTCCATCAGAGTGTTTCCATCAATGCCAAAGGGGGAGATTGTTAATTAATTGGGTTGGTTTTCATTGATGTCAACCCTTGAAGAAAGTTCGGAACATAAAGATTTGGGCAATGGACCCAAGTTTGTTTGATGGATAATGGTATGAGTTTTGATATATTTGCAAGTATGACTATACTATATGGATAGTACTTGTCATTCAATTTCCGGTGGTATGTGGAAGGTCACATAACTCCCCACGGTTAGAGAGTTATGGCCATGTGAAGTTGGAGAACCCTCATGAGTCATCTAAAAGCCGCAAAAGGTCAAAGTAGTCAAAGTTTTTGGAAAGAAGAAATTATTTAAATAATAAAGTGAAGTGATGAGTGTACTATAAGTCAAAGATAATGCAAAATAAATTATTTAAATAATAAAGTTAATGGAGAAATTACTAAGTGGACAAGTGGTTAGAAGTGGGTTAACCCTAAAATAAAGAAAGTGGGTTAATATGGTTAAAAGGTAACCCCTTGATGAAGCTACAAGAAAGTATAAATAAGAGGCTGTTAAATTAAATATTAGTTTATAATGGTCAATTAGAAATTAGACTTAGGCATTAATAAAGTCAAAGTGACTTTAGGTTAATTTATTTGATTTTAGGTCAGATATTTGCTTTTAGGTTATATTTTCACTTTATCCCACATTCATAAAGTGGTTTGACTCTACTTGATTGTAACCTATATAAGAAATCTATTTTCTCTCTTATTTCATTCATTGAATAAAAACAGATAACCTTATTCAAGTTATCTTGGTTTTTGTGTGTGCTCGATTTCCGTTACATGGTATCAGAGCGAGTTTAGGGCCATGGAGTCTGGGAGCGTGTGAAGACCTTGGGACTACTACTGACAGTGACGGATCGAGGGATCGCCAACGTAGCACACTCAAGGAGCCGAAAGGGTTTCGGATCAGCCGGAGCCGGGTTCATTTGATTTTTCGGTTTTAAAAGCCAGATTGCAGGTATTTTGCCATTATTTATCTGCTAAGTTCATTATTTTACAATCATCTATGGCTACATTGACCAAAATCATGTTGGAAGGCAACCAAAAGTTATCTGGGAAGAACTACAATACCTGGAAGCAATGCATGTTGGCCATTTTTGCATACCGGTGCTTGTCAGATGTTGTTCTAGGCTCAAGTCCTCATCCCACGATTGCAGGTAAAGACCAAGATAAGTTTGATGGACAAGACAAAGAGGCCGTGATGCTGATCAAATTGTTCGTGATAGATGAGATGCTACCTGAGGTTTAGAATGGGAAGACTGCTGCAGCAATCTAGAAACAGTTGAAAGAGACCCATGATATTTCAGATAAGGGTCGAGCGTTATTTTTAAAGAATATATTGTTCTCGATCAAGATGAGTGAGGGTGCCTCTCTCCAAGAGCACTTACTCAAGATCAAGGACATCTGGGAGAAGTTGGAGGCCATTGGTCGAAATATGGAAGAAGAGGACATGGTGGTGATCACGCTGAATAGATTGCCAGGGTCCTACGAGCACTTCATTGAGACCCTGAACATCACAGCTACAGACGTTGACCTGAATTTTGGATAGCTATCAATAAGATCTTGCAATAGGACAG
Source organism: Picea engelmannii (assembly GCA_009831015.1). Lineage (NCBI taxonomy): Eukaryota > Viridiplantae > Streptophyta > Pinopsida > Pinales > Pinaceae > Picea > Picea engelmannii. The sequence continues at coordinate 487,853 of ML789029.1, forward strand.
GTGGAAGAAGAAGTTTGGGAGCAGCAGTGAGACAGAGGGTTCAAAGTAGGCCTTTTCATCCAAAGCTAAAGTCAAAGGAAAATGGACAAGGAAACCTGGTTCAGGCAATGATGAGGATGCCACCAAAAGCCTGAAGACCATCACTTGTCATTACTGTGGAAAGACTGGCCATATGAAGAAGCACTGTAGAAAGTGGTTGGCAGATCAGAAGCACAACCACATAGGGTCTCAGCAGAAGGCCCATGTCACAGAGCAAACGGAGGAGAAGGAGGCAACCTTCTATGCCTTTATGGCCTGTACACAAGAAGATCAGTCCAAGTCATTTGCTTGGTTTGTTGATTTAGGTGTTAGAAAAACAGGACCGCGGAGCAATAAAATAAAACAAATGCAGAAACAAAAAACACAGAAGACACACAATACAAGAGAGACACAAATTTACGTGGTTCACCCAGTGTGGGCTACGTCCACCAGAGAAATTGCCAGGTCCTTCCTTTATTATTATCCAGCAAATGAAGGGATACAACCTACAATAAAACCCACTATAACTTCCTCTTCTTTCTCTCACAGTCTCCTCTCTCAGAATACAATATTCACTCTCATCCATAGCCGCAATACATTTCCCTCATAAAAGAGGGTTGCCTTATAGGGAAAAAAACCCTAA
>ML789029.1:496076-533392 GCA_009831015.1 Picea engelmannii
CAATGGGGCCCCGCTTGCCCCCAGACCCCCCAGCCGGGGGGATAGGCCCCCCGGACCCCGCAGAGGGGGTACCCCCCCTCTGCACTCCCCTGCGTGGAAGAGTGTACATACTTCTGGGGCATAAACACGGCTGAAAGCAAGGGCCTCTGAATCAGGAAGATAATCAGGCTCCACAACCAACATTAGGTGCATCTAGGCATTTCACCAATCAGAAATATTGGTTCACAGAGTTTACACCTAGTCCATCCAAAGACTTGGTGATCTTCAGTGGAGGCGAGGAGTATAATATAGTCAGCAAGGGGAATGCTCAGATTTCCTTCGGAGGAAAGATGCTTATGTTTCTCAATGTCCACTATGTGCCAGGTATGGAGCTTAATCTACTCTCAGTTAGTTAGATTATGAGGCACTCTCCTCACTTGGATGTCAACTTTAGCAATCACAAGTGCTATATCGTTGACATGAATACCAAGAAGATAGTTTCTCTTGGTGTGGAGGACCATGGTCTATTCAGATTGGTGGATATTGGGCAGGGTAGAGAGCCTGTACTGGCAGCGAAGAGTGCATAAGACATCTTCACACTATGCAATCAGAGGTATGGACACCTCAATTTTAACTACCTCTCTCAGTTGGCACAAGAGAAACTGGTAGATGGACTTCCAGACATTCAATAGAAGATTCAGGGAGTTTGTGGAGCTTGCCAGGCAAGGAAGCAACATTGAGTGCCATTTGATGAAGGACAATATTGGAGAGTGCAGAGGGTCCTTCAGCTGGTTCATGTAGACGTATGTGGACCAATGAACATGACATCAATCACCGGTGCCAGGTATTTCCTTCTGTTTGTTGATGATTTCAGTAGGAAAATGTGGGTGTATTTTTTGAAGTTGAAGTCTGGCGTGTTTAAAGAATTTCAAAAATTTAAAGCATTAGTCGAGAATGAGTCAGGTTTTCATATTACCTCTCTTAGATCTGATAATGGTGGAGAATTCTTCTCCAAAGAATTCAATAATTTTTGTGCTAAACATGGGATCAAGAGACAATACACCACACCCTATACTCCACAACAAAATCGGGTGGTTGAAATGAGAAACCGCACTATCATAGAGATCTCCATATGTATGTTGCATAACAGGTGTGTTCCTAATAGGTTTTGGGCAGAGGCATTGTTCACAACAGTGTACTTACTGAATAGATCTCCCATGATGGTGGTAAAGCAGAAGACTCCAGAGGAAGCATGGTCTATAAGAAAGCCCAAAGTAAGCCACTTGAAGATATTTGGTTCTACTGCTTACACTTGGATTCCAGCTGCGAAACGAACCAAGTTAGATCCGAAGAGTAAGAAGATGATGCTTACAGGGTACAACGACACCCATAAATCTTATAGATTAGTTGATGTTGACATTGATAAGGTGAGCTTTAGCAGAGATGTTGTTGTTGATGAGGAGGTTGGACCCTTCCATACTCCTCCCACATTCAGATTTATTGAGCAGCCAAAAGTCATTGAAGATTTAGGTGTCAAGCTTCTGATAGCTCCACCTGAAGGGGGGAAATATTTTGAGCATGATGATCAGGAGTCAGAATAGGATGAGTCTCCTAGGTCATTCAAATCAGTACATTATGAAGCAGGAAGCCCAAGTCATGGTGGAAATACTGGCTTGGTAGCCAGGGATTCCAAAAGACCCAAGTGGTGGCACAACACCATTGGAGATGTTCGGATAGGAGAGATGATCGAGGGAAGATCATCATGAGGTAAGAGTAAACAATAGACTGGCACAATCAAATTTTCTCTTATGGTGAATATTCAGGAGATCTATGAGCCTCAGGTATTCAAGGAAGCAAAAGGAAGACCTGAATGGGAAAAGGCCATGGAGGTCAAACATGAAAGTTTGATGAAAAATCAGACTTGGGATCTCACAGCTCTTCCATCAGGGAAGAAACCCATTGGTTGCAAATGGGTGTACAAGGTCAAGCACAAGGGAGATGGTACACTTGATAAGTAAAAAGCATGGTTAGTTGCGAAAGGATTCTCTCAGTGAGAAGGCATTGACTATGAGGAGACTTTTGCTCCTATAGTGAATATGAGTACTATTCATCTTGTTTTAGCCATGGCATCACAACAAGGCTAGAAGGTCCACCAGATGGACATGAAAAGTGCCTTCTTCAATGGAGATTTGAAGGAAGTGGTATACATGTGCCAACCAGAGGGGTTTCAGGTTGCATGGAAGGAGCATCTAGTTTGCAGACTAAAGAAGGCTCTATATGGTCTGAAACAGGCATCGAGGGCGTGGTACATCAAGATTGATAGGTATTTGGTTCAGCAAGGGTTCTAGCAGAGTCCTTCAGATTCCAACTTATATGTCAAAATAGTTGGTAATGAGATCATTCTTCTGGTTGTTTATGTGGATGATATCATTATTACAGGTAGTGAGGAAGATGCAATTACATGGATCAAATCCAACATGAGAAGAGCATTTGACATGATAGATCTAGGCCTCCTACACTATTGTCTCGGTGTAGAAGTTTGGAAAATAGGGAGAAACATTTTTGTCTCACAAGCAAGGTATGCCAGGAGTTTGTTGGAAAAGTTTAGGATGGAGGATTGAAAAATCTCCTCTACACCTATGGAGAAAGGGCTGAAACTTTCAGCCAAGACTGACTCAAAGGCAGTCAGTGAGTCACTATATAGACAGCTAATGGGAAACTTGATATATCTTACAGCCAATAGACCTGATCCGAGTTTCGCTGTGAGCTTCATTTCCAGATTTATGATAGCGTTGAAAGTAGAGAACTGGACAAAAACGAAGTGAGTGCTGAGATATGTGAAAGGGACACTTTGGTATTATGTACTATAGGAGAAAATACCCGAGGTTGTGTGGGTATACATATTCAGATTTGGTAGGTTTTGTTGATGATAGAAAATCCACTTCTGGATATGTCTTCAGCCTTGGCACGGGTACAGTCACATGGACCAGCAAGAAACATCATGCAGTCGCCCTTTCATCGATAGAAGCAAAGTATCGAGGATGATTGAAAGGTGCATGCGAGGCAGTTTGGCTTAGGAGGATGTTATCAGATATGCAAATGAAATAGAGAGATCCTACACCCTTGTTCTGTGACAATCAAGGGGTAACGAAACTTGCCAAGAATCCAGTCTTCCACGAGCGTACCAAACATGTTGATACACACTGTCACTTCATCAGATAGTTTGTAGGAGATGGAACTATTGAGCTGCAGTATTGTCCTACAGAGGATCAAATTGCAGACATTTTCACCAAGTCTTTGGGTCCCGAAAAGCATGTAAAATTTTGAAAGAAACTTGGTGTAGTGAGTAGATTGAACATTAATGGAGGGTGTTAAATTAAATATTAGTTTATAATGGTCAGTTAGAAATTAGACTTAGGCATTAATAAAGTCAAAATGACTTTAGGTTAATTTATTTTCTTTTAGGTCAGATATTTTCTTTTAGGTTATATTTTCACTTTATCCCACATTCATAAAGTGGTTTGACTCTACTTTATTGTAACCTATATAAGAAATCTATTTTCTCTCTTATTTCATTGATTTAATAAAGACATATAACCTTATTCAAGTTATCTTGGTTTCTGTGTGTGCTCGATTTCCGTTACAGAGGCAAGGCTCTCTCATTTTAATAAAACTTGAGCACATTGAATATCTACAAGTGGTTGAGGTAACCAAATGATATCTAAGCCGAATTTCAGAGGGAAAGTGAAGTAAATAAGGCTGAAAATCAAGGGAGGATAAATTCTTTTGATGATGCTTTCTAAGTTATGCTATTTATAGGTCATCTCACCATTTTCGCAATAATTTTTTTTATAGAATGATTCAAATTGTGAAATTGGGAGGTCGTTGAGGAAACATATCCAAGTAGATTTGATAAAAAATTCATCTTGTGGGTCGTTGTAATTTTGGAGTTACTCTCCGTGGAAAATAGGGTTTGTGGCTAGTCATGAAACTAGTCTAAAACAAGTGTTTTTGGTAAAAACATCATAACTTCTTCGTAACAGATCCAAATTCAGTAAGACCAAATATATTGGTTAGAGTACAGTCTTTAGTATTCTTTGTACCATTCTAATATCCATACAACAAATATTCCAGCCGATGAATTCTCTACAAGTTCTCTCTCTAGAATAAACCAGAATTCAACAAGGTATGTCATTTTTTCTATAACTCCTTTTCTGAGAGGTTCCAAGTAGTGAAACCTGGAGGAATTGCATATAAGACACTGAAGAACATTGTGTACTATTTTCATATCAATATTCATTACAAGTACATAGTTATGATTATTTCAAGTTAGGGTTGTTGACTAATCCAAAATTAGTCATGTGAGACTAAAGTAAATTTTGATGAAAATGCTAGTCTCTTGTTAATGAAGGTTTGAAGGTATGTGATCATATACACCAGGTCTATTATAAAGTTACAAATCAGATTTGGATGATGAAATTGATGAGGTCTTTTTGTTGAGGTACATGTTGGGTACATGGTTGAGATAGGTAGTTGATGATTTGGCACATACTTGAGGTGTATAGTTGATGATGTTGGTACATATTGATGAGCCATAGTTTATGTTTATTTGATGCATGATTGGTACATATTTGGTTGCATGGTTGATGCACTCGTTGATGGTACAGATTGAGGTACAGGTTGGTGCATGGTTGATGCACTTGTTTATGGTACAGGATGATTACATGTTGTTTGATACAGGTTGGTGCATGGTCGATGCACTTGTTTATGGTACAGGTTGATTACAGGTTGATTGGTATAGGTTTACAACAATATATCTTACAATGATAGTGTGCCAGTGGTTCCATCATTCTACTTATATTTCAGGGCGGTTGGACGAGGCAAGGACATGTGGTTGTATCCACCTCCCGGATATAGCCAGAGAATATAGGGGGTTGTAGCCTCATTCTGGTTTTAGCTACAGAATTGGGGAGTTGGAGCTTCCCTCGGGTTGTAGCCTAAGAAATTATGGGGGTTGGAGCCTCCTTCCAGTTGCAGCTGAAAAACAAAGGAAGTCGGTGCTTCCAATGAATGTAATTCTTAAATACATATAAGAAAAAACATTTTGTGGTTTTCTCTCGCTTTGGGTTTCCACATAAAAAACACTGGTGTACTGTGTATGTGTATGATTGCTCATTTGTTCATTTTTTATTTACTCTGCAACTATTGGATGATAATGATACATTGATATAACACTTGCATTTTGTGGTTAAAAAGGATCAAAATTATCTATTACTGATTCACCCCCACTCTTAGTAATCGAATAAGTTCAGTCCCAGATACATCTATAATGGGAATAATATCAAATAAGGCTATAGATAATTAAATGTGGAGATCACGGGGCGTAAACTAAGAGATTATTAAAACACCAATACAAAATAAAACTGAAATCCTCATTATTATATTGTATGATCATTACGCAGGGGTGTATAAAGTGGATATAAATTATTTGGAAGGTGTTGATGGAATTCACCTAGATAGAAAGATCAAGGCTAGGGTTTTGTGCATGCAGATAAATAATCTCAAAACATGGTTCGACAAACTTGGAGTGCCTTGCCTCATTAACCCCATAATATTTAAAAAAATATAATGCAGGTATAACAGGAGATGCCCAAAATAAAACAATGGCTTCAGATTTATCCAGGATTGACGCCTTAACCAAATATTAGTAAGTAAATATGGTTACCCTACTTAACCATACATGCATTGTTACTTTGGTACAAAACGAATGATTTTCAGAAAGAAAAACTCAGGAAACAAAATAGGGGTCATTCCAGTCCTATAATAGGACGAATGTGACTACTTAAAAAGAAATATCATACATCAACGTTTGGTTTAAATGAAAACTATGGAACCACTGTCTCATTTTCGAAAGCAACTGTAAATATAAACTAGCACAACTTCAAACTTGTGGTTGGTGGACGTTGAAAGGTTTCTGCTGGCCCAAAAAATGAAAATCTAATCACTCAGATGTAGTAATCAGCTAGCCACCATAGTAAATTTTAAATATGATCAAGTAAAAGTAAAAAAATAAACATGTAAATGGATGCCTTTATAATAGTGAGGAAGTTAGTGGTTGAAATCACAACCATTGATTTATTGGGATGACTAAGAATATTCCATCAATATTTAATCTTGTCCATACAAAACTGATTAAGCACTAAAACCCTATTAAATGTGCCCAATAGGTATATTGGACGTAAAAATATTTTCTGGAACTTGAAATAAAACACACAGAGGAATCTTACGATCGACCCTTGTCTCTGGCGTTGCGATTGACTCTCTAGTTGTTTTCAAGATCCTTTTTACATGCATTACATTACCTCAGGAAGCTCGCATAGCAACAATATCCAAAAATCTAGAACTAAACCATATGAAATGTTGAGCGATAGGAAGTAACCAAAATTCACCTATGATTTGAAAATCAAGAAATCTCGAGCCCATCGCAAGGTACCTTTCTGAGGGGAGTACATTATTACATCTTTATTTTGGAATCCATGTGAAGAAAATGACGTGGTCATATGTGGTTGGTTAGAGCACATGAATTTATAGTCTTCTAGTATGTCCGAACAAGGAGTAATGGTATGGTCAAGTGTTACCTCGTTTTCCATATACCATAAAGTAGCTTAACTCTCTCCCGTTATTTAAAAAAAAATCAAATGTTAGTTCATTTCCCTTTCGGTTTCCCTAGGTTAGCATTTTAATCCTCATTTAAAATTACCCATCAATTTTAAGGTGCTTCATGAAACCTTACAAAGCCACAATCCATACTTGGCGTGAAATATGGACTTTGGAAACATCAATAAGATTTTAATGTAAATGAATTATATAAGTAAACTTATAGAAATCCCCTTGGAGGCTTTTTGAAATTTCCTTGTATAGCTAAGGATCTAAGATTAGGACCTTGATAACAATGATATTATAATAGAAGTAAAACAATATTGTTAAACAAGATTGTATAAAGAGATGCATGGCATTGCAATCAACTTAAGTTTTTAAAGGAAAACTTTAATTCTTGAAGTATAGTATTAGTTAGCGTTAGAATAAATACATTTTTTTTTTAAAAAGTTGTATATGATGTTTCATTCAAAGAACAATCGGACAAACTTAAGACAATCATAAAGATAAAGGAGTCAGATTCATGTTTTCAAGTAATCATCGTAAAAGTGTAAATTGTTTGAAGAAAAACTAACAAGTAAATTGTTCATTGTTACAAATAGACTATTTTCAAAACATTGTAGTCATGTCTGCACATAATGGAGAAGAGGACAGACAAGAAGGAAATAATAATCAACAACCTCATAGAAATCCAGAACATCCCAACGAAAGTAGTTCAACAACACATGTTTTGGAAACAATGAGGAATCTTATTGTTGGGTTACAAACCTTCAAGGTGGATAATGAGAAACTAAAGAAACCATGAGAATATCAACAAAAAATAAATGACATGTTATTACAAAGCATAGAAAAAAAAATATTCCAAAGAATAATTATATCAATGAATAAATTAGTAAAAACTATACAAAATATTCAAGGAAAGAAACTGAGAAAGAAAACATTTTTTTTAATGATACACACATGACTGAAAATAGAGTATATACAGTGAAGAAAAGAAAACATATGGATCACTTAGAAGGAGATTTTAAGAAAAATAAACCTTGAACTTTTGATGGAGAATCAAGAACTAGCGAAGAGGGGAAATCCTGGTTACTAGATATAAATAAATACGTTCATATTTACAACTACTCTAATAATATGAAAGTGAGAATGACCATCTATAATCTGAAAGGGAAATCTAGTATATGGTGGTAGGATTTAAGGTTAGCCAAAGGATTAAAGGAAAAGTAAATGGAATGGACATATTTTAAAAAATATTTTAAAAACCAATATTTATCTGAAAGCTATTATGAAAGAAAAACCAAAGAATTTTATGAGTTAAGGTAAGAACAAATGTCTATGGAAGATCTCATTAACAAATTTTTAGAACAGTTAAAGTTTGTACCTTGCATAAAATATGAAAACTTGAAAGTTGAGAGATTTTTAAGTTGTTTATCTCGGTCATATAAAGATAGAATAGAGTTTGATAATCCAAAGACCTTGAATGAAGTACTACAAAAAGATAGAATATGTTATGAACAACACAAACAACGGTCTAAAAACCCAAAAGCATGGAGAGAAAATAAACAAGATAAAATCAACCAGAGAAAGAAAGGTTTTAAGCCATCATCGTTTCATAACATGTCCAAAGGATATCAAGAAAATAACTTTTCTAGAAATTCATCACAAGTACAAGGAGGAAACAAGTCAATCAATATGGAATTTAAGAATACAATTGATAATCCTAGAGAACCGTTAACATATTGGGGATGTGGTGAACCACATTTGTTGAGGAATTGTCCACACAAAAACTCTACAAATGAAACATTTCAAATTATACAAGAAGCTTCAAAAGTTGGAGACATTGGAAAATGTATACATAGAATCAATACTACTCTAGACGACATGTAATGTACTAAAAAAATGCATACACATTTTTTAATTTATTTTATTCTTATTCTTATTCACTTGTTCCTAAAGTGAACCAAATAATAACAAACTATTGTATAGGAACTACCAACTTTATTAAGTTATCCTTACACATTTCTTCTATGTTCATTCTTAATATAATTTCTTTTTTATGCACCTTATAATTGTGTTTCATCTTACAAGGTTTCCATATCCAACTAACTGCTTAAACTAAGTAACTAAGGTATTAAAATTCCTTGGATAAGATAACAATACATGTTTTTACTTTACACTTAAATATTTCAATAAGGGGTTTGAATAAATATCGAGTGTGTTTAAAGGAATTGAGTATGTGTATGTATTAAAGTGTTACCAAGGTTATGGTTACACTAAGGTCATGGACAAAAGAAAACATAGTGGCTTACATTGAAGTTATTGTTCCACTTACTCTGACATTTGATTTCGACATGTCATTAACGCTACCATATCGTGATATATAGTAGCTTACCTTGAAGCCATGATTCCACTTACCCAGACATATGATTCCGACGTGCATTAACTTTGTCCCATTTGAGACCTACAAATTTCACTATGCATTAATTTTAGCTAGTTTGAGACCTTACCTATCTTGGTTTAGCCTTAACTCATTGCCTTCTGGAACACTTAGCGTACTGGTCTTCCACTGTGAGTTTTTCACACCACACTTGGTCACATGTGTTCGTACTGTGATTGTATAAGTCTTATTATTATCGATTTTAATATATCGATGTCAATGTTGTTTACCCTCAAAAACCACCAAGAAGTTTTTCATTACCTTGTTTTCTTACTAGAGCCCGAGAGTTACCTCGGCTCCTTCCTGTGAGAAGTTTGTTAGCTCTGTAATCATAAATTCTAAGGTTCTAAACCCATTTCGAACTTGTAACTTGTAAATTAGTTTATACTCCCTTACAGAGTGACAGATAAATTATCATTACGTTCCTTTGTTAGCACGTTTTAATCTTGCAAGGAAAACGATGAAGGAGGAAAGTGGACAGAGTTGTTCTTCGACAACCTCGTGTGTTCCTATGGTTAATACTCAAGGCATGATCGACAAGAGGTAAGTGCAAAAAATTAACCAGTTCTCCCTTTAAATAAAAGAATTTTGTGTTAGCATGATGAGCAGGATGGCTCTGTCTGTCTCATAGTAGTAGCTAACTTCATTGTTAACTATTGCAACTATTTTGTTTTTGGATAAGTCACATTTTACTTCTACAGTGGAGTGGATATGCCATTTTAGTACAACTTTATTTATGAATAGACTCAGTAGATACACTAACATTATTCTTATGTTGAATTCATCGTTTGGATTGTCAGTGGCCTATGGCCTTTGGCCTTGGTCAATCCTGAACGTTATTTATGTGTCCACTTTTTCTTTGACCCTTCCAAGGATTTGTATTCTAGGTTCTTTCTCTTAACCTATGGACTTTGATATTTCCCAAATGTTTTTATCTTTGTGAAAAAATTCAATAATTTTTTTTTCTTTTTCCTAGAGCTGGCTCTAAAATTCGTAAGGATTATTCCTTACTTAACTCGCCAAAAAATCTGTAGTTATTTCCCATTCATTTCTTAGTTATCTATACCTAAGATGAAGTCTATCCCTTGACTTTTTGTAATTCATTATGATTTATTAAGGGTCACCATGCTTGGCGGTATTGAATCTATTAGCCACCACAGATTTGAATTGGATCCTTTAGAACTATCACTCCCATTGTCTATTTATGAAATTCATTTTTGTTTAAATAATAGTTACGATTTTTACCATTAATCCGAGATGAACCAACATATATAGGTTCACAAATGTTAATGGTTGCAATAACATGCATATATATGTTAAGATTGATTGATTTTTTTTTATTTTTTATTTTTTTAACTATCGATGCTCATTTTGCTTGTCATTATGAAATTATTTATATAATTTGGGGGATTATTTGTTCATATTGGATTATACAAAATAGAGTACATTTGTGTGTCTCATATTTCCACTTCCCATGCCCATTTCTTGACTTATTGGTTCATACAACTAGTTTATGTCCTACAACGTTATTGGGGCTCAAAAATGTCATATTTTTATCCACCTTTTCCTTCATCATTCTTAACATTTCATCGCCCCATTAACCTTTCATGATAAATATACTTGGGTTTCACCTTATTATTCTTTACTTTATTCATTTTAGTATTAAAAGGGAATTTGTGATTAAATATTAGAAAATCGACATGTTTTGATATATATCTCAAAAATGTGTGATCTTTGTAATGTGTAGGAATATGTGAAGGATTAATTCAAAAGGACTTCCCGAATACTTCCTCCACCATTTCAATATTTGAGGAGATAATTCAAGCCTATTCCAATGAGAAGATCATGGATATTTTGTTGGCATATCTTATCCCAAATATATGAGAGATATGTGTGAGGATTTGAAGGGATCATATTTTGTAATATTGGGAAAATAGTTGAGAGAATAGTGGATCTGTAATTATGAGATGATTATCTTATCTTCAAGGCTCTCATGTATAAAAGAGAGTGCACTCTCTTCATGAAGGGGTAGTCAGTCAATAATCATTTGGTAGTAGTAGTCATTGAGGAATAATTTGATAGTCATTTAATAGTAGTCTTTAGGATTTGAAAGAGAAAGGGATTCTTAGCTTTGATTCATAGTTTTGGTTTTCATGCTTTCATTATTATGTTATCAAGATTGATTTGATTATTGTAATGTAAGATTGCTTCATTGGTGTGAGCTCACATATGTTGTTGTGTCATTCAACTCTTCACATGTTGTATTTGCTTTACCTTCATGTAGTTTTCCATTCCTAGATTAATTTCATTTCAGTCTTAGGTTGTAGCATTTCAATTCCAAGTCGTGTGTTTCAATTTCCTGCATTAGATTAATGATTCAATTTCCGTTGTAGCTTAAACATTAGATTAGATTAGTTCCGCTTCAATCCTTCATATACTTTGTGTGTGCTTCATAAGTTTACAAACCTCGGATTGACAAATTAGATAGTTGGGCAAGTACTACAATGCAATTAATATAACATTAGTTCAACCCAAAGTAATGACTATCGTTCCCTTGTTACGATTGTTGTTCCCTTTACAGGAAGTGTCGTTCATTCGAATAGAACAACCGTCGTTCCCTTTACGATTGTTGTTCCTTTACAGGTGTTGCATCTCTAGAGGATGAGGTATTGAAAACGAAAGGTAAGAACCTACATAGGAAACAAGTAAAATTCTTGTGCCAGCGCCTACCTTCGGCTGATGCATAGAGGTTGTTTTTAGGACATCTTTAGAGCCCAACATTTTGGCGTTGTTGCCGAGGAAGCATGATGGATTGAGGTATTAGTTTATTTTTCATTTCAATTCATGAAGGTGTGATATAGATGTGTTGGTAAGGGGTCATAGAAGCTACTTGAATGGAAACTCCTCATGTTCTCCCTGCCAACTAGGTAAAAGTAATTTCAATTTCTGCAAATTTCAATTTCCGCAAGAGTAATTTCAATTCCTGCAAATTTCAATTTATGCAAGACTGTTTAATTTTTGCTAGTGTGATCTACATGTGTTGGTGCTAAGTTTCATAGAAGCTACTTCAGTGGAGACTCCTCACTATCCCTACCAACTATTAAGAGCATTTAATTTCCGCAACTGTGAAGAGTAATTATTTTCTGTTTCATTAAGAGTGCTTTTATTTAAGTTTTTTTCACTTAGATTTAATTTTTGGGTGCTATAATAATCTCTTTAACAAGATGGATTAACAATGAATTTAATCTTGGAACATCTCACTCAGATCCTAGAAAAGTCGGGATCTCCTCTTCTTTGGAAGAGGAGATCTTGATAGCAACCAAAAGCTTATTTACTCCTCCTGAGGGGAACGAAGAATCAACATACGAAGAATCTTGAATATTTAATGAAGAACCATTAGGTGAGAAGGAGGTCAAGGAGGACAGTGAGGAGATACAACATGATCTAAGCAAGACAAATTATACCTACGAAAGCCTGATCGAATGATGGTTTCAAGAGAGTACTAGGTTAGTTCCATTTAATTTTTCTTTTTATTTTCTTAATCTACATTTTCGACCTCTAATTTTGCACGTTCATACATATTTTCGATTTTCATTTGTGAAATTGAAAGAAAACATGTTATTATTACTATTGCGTGCATGGCTACATTGATTATTTGACTACACGTAACTAATCTCTCATTTTTAATTAGCGTAGTCTAGGTAGGAGTTTTTTTTCAAGTTTTTTTATTTTTATTTATTAGAATAAGTATGCTCTCCTCTGTGCTTCATGCGATTGTGAGGATCAGAGAGTAGGATGACTGATTCATTTTAAGAGAATTAATTGATTGACGGAAAAATTGCCTAATCTATTTTTTGTCTACAGCTTGTTTACATTTTCTCACAAATTTGTAATAAGTTTGCAGAATCATTTTTTATTTTTTAAGATAAATACATAAATAAGAATTTGTGCTTTCGTCTGGAAATCAAAACACTAAAAAAGTAAGTACGTTAGAAAAAATATATAAAAAATAAATAACAAGGTTTGCAATTTATGCAAGATAAAAGGTAGGTGACATATAATTCTCACGCAATAGCCCTCCTAAGATCCAATATCATTTTTAAACTTCGACCTGGTTTACTTTTGGTTTGCACACCATGTTTTTGATCTCGCCCCTTATCCTGTAGATGCCTGGAAATAACCCTGCAAACAAATAAAATATCATGAATTTTAAATGCACAGAAACCACTGCATAAGATTGATTGAACAAATAAGAAATTTGCAATTTCATGAGAGCCTTGAAAAAATTGGCCTAGTCACAAAGCCTGTTTATAAAGTAGTTAGAGAGAGTTGTAGAGGTGGTCTAGTTGATCTGGTTTCTCTCTCTGCCTATTTTTCAAGCAATAAGGGTTCCCAGTCTCTTAAATTGGATCCATATGCTTCAATTATTTCATTCTTTGTCGTAAGTCCAGATTTGGCCTCATGTTTACAACATCAACATACAGTATGCGCGAGCCATAGCATTGGCACAGAATATCAATATCACAGAGACCACCATTTCAGTTCTTAATATGAGTGACTACAACAATATGGCCGATAGGATCATGACAAAGTCTTATGACAGTGTTGTGCTAAGGGAATTGAAGAAATAGACGAAATTTAAGCATGTTTATGAGGTGGACGAAAATCGTGTTACAATTCCGGATTCAATCATCAAGGAAATCAAAGAAGTTGTTGACACTGTAACATTAAGAAGGACTTTGGTTTTCTCAATTTCTAGTTTAATAACAATGCCATGCATTCATAAATTTTTCTGCTGGAGGTTGCAAGACTAAATCCGATTTGATTGATTTGCAAAAATATTCTTCCATATTTAACGATGATTGGTGATCTTATTTCCAAACCATCAGCCTCCATGTCAGGTTTGTTTCACTCCCAAAAATTGAAAATGATACGCTACCCATAAATCTTGAGTGTGTTTCTAACAGAATGCAGGGATTTTGATTTGAAATGGGGTTACGAGTTTTCCAAGAGGGCACGAGTGTTATCAATGCCCAATTTATTGGGATACATTATTTGTGGACATGGTATGGTAAATGGACCAAACCCATCTATCTCTGGCCTTTTCCCGAAAAAGACTCTTTAGTTGAGATCGGTTTTTTGGCAGAAACAATTTTGGGCGAGTAAGGCTTCAGCTCTCTGGTGTCGGTTCCCTGGCATAAACAATTTGGGTCGGAGACAGTTGGAAAGGAGAAACTTATATCTAACATCTAATAGCCCAAATAGAAAATCCAAATAATAAGTGGCCAAAATTACATCAAAGGTACAGGGAAACCTTCATTGGAAAGAAGGATTTATTGAAATCATGGCTGAATAGAATTTGACCAATTGTTTCAAGATATCTTTCACTTGATTCTATTGTGGCGGGCATTGTTTCTTCATTTTTGTACAAATCGTCACCACCATATTTGAGGCTTGTGGCATCACAATTGTTATAAAAAAAGGAACATGAAGAAATAATTGAACTAGTAAATACAATAATTGATTATGCAATAATTTACAAGAAAGAAAAAGTCTCATCGCCAAATGGGACTCAGATACAGGATTCAACTTCAGACTCCCTTCGACTTTGCTTTGACCCACCAATCCATTATTTTGTCAATTTCAAGGATCATACTCTGAGGCATTGCGTTCTTTCATCTGATATGCGACATTTCTCGAGTCACGAGCTTGAGAACTAAAAAATATTGCGTGAAATCATTTCTAGAACTTCTCGTGAAAATGAATTATCTATCTTGCCAAAAGAGCCATCTATCATGTGATAAGTTGAAGCACATGTAGGAAAAGGAAATCTCAATGTTATAAGTGCTCGACTACAGGGATATACCTTATCTTTCATGCCTTTGTACACACCTATCTTTCTGAGTCACATACACCTCTTTATCTTTTTCAGTTCATTTTGCCTTGTCAATAAAACAATCCAGCTCCCTTTCCATGACTACATTGCCTTTCCATAAACATTGTTGCTACTGAGATCTTTCCTATAGTCCTACCAATATTTTTATCAAACTCGCGTTGACTGATGTGGGATTCCTTAAGGCCCACCATTCAACAAGTATTTCCACATCGACCTCAACACCTTATCAGGGATATAGACTAGAGTTCCTTTTGAGTACCTGGAGGCTTGCATGCCTTAATGGATAGTTCTCTCGCTGAAAATCATGGGAATAAATCATTGTCCCTTGATCATTAGATCTTGCAAGTGTCTCAACATCAACTCATTCATTCACACTTCACAAGATGTACTCGGGTACATTGGCACTCATTTTCATGAATGACAAGTTTGCCTCACATTGGTTAACTAAATTCATCAATGGCCGGTAATCCAATGACTTCTCTTCATGCTCGACATCGACATATCCATTCTCATGATTATAATTGTACCATTGGGTTGTAGCGGGTGAATACTATACACTTTTTCATGACTCCATCAACAGTTACAACAACATGACTTCAACTATCTAAGAGTACTACAGTTCCACTTTCATACTTCCTGTTTTCCATGATTCATTCAGTAGCATTTCAGATTCCTCCACTTCACATTATCTGATCTAGCAGACAACAGTCCCAGCTCCAACAATAGTCACTTTTCACATGATCCTGCAACAGTGACATCCTCCATGCTCCAACAACTGCATCAGCCATATTCCTATTGCATAGTTCATCAACATTTTGGGTAAGTGGAGGTATGCTATTTTCTAAACTTTAATCATCTAATTCCTCAACTGCTAGCAATGAATAATTTGGAAAATTCCCTCACCAAGCTCCCTTTCCTTTTCACTTCTATGACGTATGCCACGTTGCATGTGAACATGCAACCAGTTTAGTTGGGGGGTAGGGGACTTTATTCACTGTCATCACTCCATTTTTCCACTACCATCATTCCTTTTTTTTCGTCTCATTTACCATTTATGGATAGTTCTTTTACAACATTTTTTTCCAACGATACTCTGTTGCACTTTGCTTCATAAGAATTGATATACATATTGGCATGATTCACAAATATGAAAAAATGATTTCTTATACTCAGTGATGTTTCCTTATGCACATTGATAGAATATATTTTCCAGTAAGAATATGGGTAAATTATTATCATAACAACAAGAGAACAAATAATGAAATGAATGTTGTTAACACAAGAACCAACATTCTTTATATTCATGGTTGTCACATAAGAACCAAGCATAAGAAAATGTCAATTGTTACTCATGTAAATATCATCCTGGAAACATTCATTATCATCACTCAAATCCAACATTCAGATGCCAAAATTTCTTGAGAAGATCCATGCACACTTGCATGAGAACATGCAACAAGTTCAGTTGGGGGGTATGTTGGGGCTTAGAAATGTCATATTTTCATCCACCTTTCCCTTCTTCATTCTTCACATTTCAATTCCCCATTAACCTTTCATGATAAATATACTTGGGTTTCACCTTATTATTCTCCACTTTATTCATTTTCGTATTAAAAGGGAATTTGTGATTAAATATTAGAAAATCGACATGTTTTCATATATATCTCAAAAATGTGTGAGCTTTGTAATTTGTAAGAATATGTGAAGGATTAATTCAAAAGGACTTCCCGAATACTTCCTCCACCATTTCAATATTTGAGGAGATAATTCAAGCCTATTCCAACGAGAAGATCATGGAGATTTTGTTGGCATATTTTATCCAAAATATATGAGAGATATGTGTGAGGATTTGAAGGGATCATATTTTGTAATAATGGGAAAATAGTTGAGAGAATAGTGGATCTGTAATTATGAAATGGTTATCTTATCTTCAAGGCTCTCATATATAAAAGAGAGTGCTCTCTCTTAATGAAGCGGTAGTCAGTCAGTAATCATTTGGTAGTAGTAGTCATTGAGGAATAATTTGATAGTCATTTAATAGTAGTCTTTAGGATTTGAAAGAGAAAGGGATTCTTATCTTTGATTCACAGTTTTGGTTTTCATGCTTTCATTATTATGTTATGAAGATTGATTTGATTATTGTAATGTAAGATTGCTTCATTGGTGTGAGCTTACATATGTTATTGTGTCATTCAAATCTTCACATGTTGTATTTTCTTTTCCTTCATGTATTTATCCATTACTAGATTAATTTCATTTCAGTCGTAGGTTGTAGAAATTCAATTCCAAGTCATTTATTTCAATTTCCTGCATTAGATTAATGATTCAATTTCCCTTGTAGCTTAAACATTAGATTAGATTAGTTCCGCTTCAATCCTGCATATACTTTGTGTGTGCTTCGTAAGTTTACAAACCTCGGATTGACAAATTAGATAGTTGGGCAAGTACTACAATGGAATTAATACAACATTAGTTCGGCCCAATGTAACAACTATTGTTCCCTTGTTATGATTGTTGTTCCCTTTACAGGAAGTGTCGTTCATTCGAATAGAACAATTTTCATTCCCTTTATGATTGTTGTTCCTTTAAAAGTGTTGCATCTCTAGAGTATGAGGTATTGAAAACAGAAGGTAAGAACCTACGTAGGCAACAAGTAAAATGCATGTGCCAGCACCTACCTTCGGCTAATGCATAGAGGTTGTTTTTAGGACATCTTTAGATCCCAACAAGCGTGCTAATAGAGTAAGAATTTTTTCTTTCGGAAATATATTATACCAGTTTAGAAATTGATGGTTTAAATCAATAATTTATCTTGTCTCAACCAGTGATAATAATGGAATTAATGTATATATATATATATATATAGATAGATAGATAGATATGGTGTTTTCCACTATCATATGATTCATATGTGAATTAATATTTATCTATGTATATAGTCAAGAAATGCGATTTTGTTTTATTATCTATGCTAGCATAATGGATATCGTAACTAATGATGGGCCTCTCTTGTATTCGAGGACCCATCATATCGCGCCCATCATCAATCCCATGCTACAGTCATGGATTTCCCAATGAGAATTATACATCCACTCCATGACTCGCATATAGGTCTAAGTAATTTATTTATAATTTAATTACAATTTCTTTCTTCTATTTACATATCACATAATTATAAAATAATTCAATTTATTTTAACTGTTTTTAGGTATGATTCGGTCCACGTTGACAAACCAAGAGGGAAGATATGGAAAGGTAATTGGGTTCCAAATTAGCTCTATCCTTTGAGGGAAACGATGGCATCTTCCTCTAGTTTATATCATTTAATTGATTCTAATTTGTATAATGTTAAAATAAAAAAATGGGTTTATTTCTCTTCATAAAATATATGTGGATGTTTGGATTCGTGAGTCCAATGGTTGTTGTACACAAAGTCTATATTGTGTATTCTTGCAATAAAACTAAAGATAATTAAATGAATAAGATCATAAAATACTTTTGTAGATACATTATACATCGTTTTATATATCTATAACAATACTAGCAATGATTTGTGATTCATGTCAAACTTATTTATACATGTATTTATATATATTTCTACTCAACCATATGAGTGATTTACTTTGATATTTTCCATTCTAGGTTATTTAAAGGAAAATATTCAAAGAAATTTCTAAATCATCATACTGAAAAATACTTCATAGTCTCACTAACATCATTAATTCATTCCATTAAATAACAAAATAAAGGAAATAAAAACCTGGGAAAATAAAAGGAGCAGCCAAGTTCCACCCAGCCTTAGAATGGATCAGCCAAATCACTTGATCCAATCACCCTGAATCCTGATCATGAATCCACCAGGGAAAAATGAGCCTCTTTTTCCAACATAACCTTTGTGTCTTCAAGAGTTTCGTAACACTTCAGTGTTCACACACAAATTTCTTTTTTTCTCTTCTTAATCACTAATAAAAATTTACCAGTGAATCCATATCTTCCACATGCTAAGTAGTGTGCTTCTTCCTCACACATGTGTATATATCATATTTCCTAGGTCTTAGTATTTTTGCAAGCTCTTTCCCTCCTTGGAAATTTTCATAGTTTTTGAAACCCTTGATTTTCAGGGTGTGTTAATCATCAAAATTGACCTCTGACACATGTACTTTCATGCCCGGGGTTAGCTTCATCTTGTTCCCCACTCATGGATTCATAATCATCTCTTTTAAATTGGTTGTTGTTGGAGTTACTTCACACACACCTAGGATTTATTTTTCCTAAGGTTATTCCTTGTTTATTAGTCATAATTAGTCATTATCCAGTCTCCTATGTTTTAGGGGAGAATATTCCACCTGGAGAATATTCTTTTTCAATTGACAGTTCAGTTTGACTAGTTGAGTTGAGTTTAGATGTTGCATTGGTTTTGTTACCATGAAACATTGGGATCATCAACAACTCACTACTCTTTGTTTAGTCAGTTAACTGAAGACTACTTGACTAGTTAACTCAGCTAGGTGGCAGTTCACTCCCGTAACTACCTGAGAGACTAGACTAGGTGGCAGTTTACTCTTGTAACTACTGGTGTGTGTCCAGATCAATCTAGACCACCACTATGGCTCATTAGTTACTCATGTATCCTATATCTGTTGTAAATTATTCACTCTTTGAGTGTGGAATGACGGCTAACGAGAATTCTTTCATTCTTTCTATCTTGCTTCTTCTTTCTTAATTTCTCTCTACAAATGTGTGTAGTATTTTCTAGCTAGATCTATTCTGTGCAGGTTCAACGCATTTACATGGTATCAGAGTTGACAGACTGCTAAGAAAAATCTACACCAAATCATTTTTTGTAGGTACAAAACATTGAAGACAACAAAATATGGATTATTCGTCAGAAATACTTCTCACGCCTTATAACTATTTGGAATGGAAGCCAAAGATTCTACTTCTTCTCAGAAGTAGAGGCTTATACCAAATAACCATAGAAATGGAAGTAGAGCATGATTTTATCGATGAGAAAAATGACTTTCTCAATAGACAAGATATGGCCATAGGAAGTATCGACATGTTCGTTTCTCCCAAAATTTTCCATCAAGTATATGAAGAATCACAAGGATTAACTCCAAATGAATTATGGACCAGATTGGAGGTTCTATTTGGGAATAAAGAATATTGTGAAGATTCCATGCAGGAGGCAAAACAGATAGAGCCAGAAGAGAAGCCATCAGAAGATCAAGTCTCTTATTATGAAGAGTCTTCTACAAAAGTTTTTGCAGAAATTTGTATTCCATTAATTGAACATGATGTCTACTCCATTTCAGATTTGTTTTCTGAAATTCATGTGGAAGATATATGGCATGCAACTTAGGAGTCACATGCAGACACTTTTGCATGCACCATGCATGCATCTCAGGAGTCAAAAAGGGAGCCACGCACATCAGACGCCATTCTGATATTTTTCCGAGAAAAAATTGCAGAAACAAATTGGATATTTGAATTCCTCTCGGGAAAATATCCAATTTCAAAAACAAAAATCGTCCGAAACGGAGTCCGGAAAGTGATGTTATGATCATTTTAAAATCAACAAAATTTCAACATTTTTTTGGAAACGGCTGTAAGGTTTTCAAAATTTCACCCAAAATTTATTTGGATATTATTCATTACAAGAAGATAAAGTTGATATGTGTGGAAATATCAATGATGCATATACTTCATCAGATCCGTGCAGACATCTACATCTTCAACAAAATATTCAAAGAGCACAAACTTGCACAATTGTGAGGTCTTCTTGGAGTGAAGGACATGGTTGCTTAACAACTGTTTTTTGTTCCTTCTCATTTTTTTATTTTATGCATTGTAATTTGAGGGGGGGTTTTGTTCCCATGAGGTTTTCCCTCTTTCCTCATTTAGTTCAGTGTATCTTTTGTATTTGGGTACCTAACATGGCCTCGTAGCTGGGACCCATTCTTTATTTTCACCATAGTGATGTTCAGGGGGGGTGTTGGAGTTACTTCACACACACCTAGGATTTATTTTTCCAAAGGTTATTTCTTGTTTATTAGTCATAATTAGTCATTATCTAGTCTCCTATATTTTAGGGGAGAATATTCCACCTGGAAAATATTCTCTTTCAGTTGACAGCTCAGTTTGATTAGTTGAGTTGAGTTTAGATGTTGCATTGGTTTTGTCACTATGCAACATTGGATCATCACCAACTCACTACTCTTTGTTTAGTCAGTTAACTGAAGACTAGTTGACTAGTTAACTCATTTAGGTGGCAGTTTACTCCCATAACTGCCTGAGAGACTAGACTAGGTGGAAGTTTACTCTTGTAACTGCTAGTGTGTGTCCAGATCAATCTAGACCACCACTATGGATCATTAGTTACTCATGTATCCTATATCTATTGTAAATTATTCACTCTTCGAGTGTGGAATAATGGTTAATGAGAATTCTTCCATTCTTTCTATCTTGCTTCTTCTTTCTTAATTTCTCTCTACAAATGTGTGTAGTATTTTCTAGCTAGATCTATTCTCTGCAGGTTCAACACATTTACAATTGTTTCTTTTGTTCCCACTTTATTAATTAAATAAAAATCTTCTCTCTTACATCTATCCAAGAATTAAGGACACTTCGCAAGTCACTATCTTGCACAATAATTAAATTAATAGCAACTGATTTTTCCTAAAAATCCTAATTTTGAATTTTTCCACTTAGGAAATTATTACCATGCCAAATACTTTATTCGAGGGGTATTACATGACACACAAGCATATAATCAATCTATCATTGTGTAAATTGAAGGTAAAATCCATGACGAAATTTTTTCTATTTTAATAGACCCAAGAGCAAGTTAAAGTTATATTACTCCATCATTGGTAGACTCTTGCAAGATGGAAAAAATAAAACATCCTAAATCTTGGCTAGTACATTTAGCAACAAGTGATAAAAGAAAAATAATTGAGTTCATTTGTGATTTTAAACTGGAAATAAGTGGTCATGGTACTAAGGTGAATATCAATGTATTACCTTTAGGATCATATGGCATACTTATAGGTATGGACTAACTAGAGAAGCCGAAAGTTGCGCTTAATTGTTATGAAAAATCATTTACTTACAAGGATGAAAGTGGCGTACCAAGGAAAGTTCAAGGAATTAGTAAGTATGTTTCTATAAGACAAATTTCATCCTTACAATTAAAGAAGTGTGTTAGAAAAGGGTGCAAGTTTTATGATATTCAAGTGACAAATTTTCTAAATGAAGAAAGTAAACTGAGTTTAGAAGATTTTGTTGTTCTTCAAGAATTTTAGGATGTTTTTGAAGAATAAATACCATAACTACCTCAGAAAAGAGATAGACTATTCCATTGATTTATTACCTGGAACCACACCAGTATCAAAGAAACCATACAAAATGAGTGTTCCTGAGTTCATTGAGTTAAAAATCCAGAAACAAGAATTATTGGATACAGGATATATTAGACCAAGTGTTTCATCGTGGGAAGCATAGGTGTTATTTGTTAAAAAGTAATATGTGACTCTCAGGTTATGTATCGATTATTGCCAATTAAACAAAATGATGATTAAAAAAAATATCCCTTACCTAGGATTAATGATCTATTTGATCAAATCGAAGGAGAAATAATATTTTCTAAATTGGATTTAGTATATGGTTTTCACCAAATAAGAATAAAGGATGAAGATATCAATAAAACATCTTTTAGAACACGTTATGGAAATTAAAAGTTTGTAGTAACCCATTTTGGACTTACAAATGCGTCAACAATGTTTATGTGCTTAATGAACAATATATTCAGTAAATACTTAGATAAATTTGTCTTGATATTTATTGATGATATACTAATTTATTCAAAAACCGAAGAGAAACATGAACAACATTTGAAAATAGTATCACAAAATATGTGTGAGCATAAGTTGTACGCGGAATTTGAAAAATGTGACTTTTATCAAAAGAAGATACAGTATCTAGGACATGTGATATCAGAAGATGGAATTGCAGTGGATCCCAAGAAAATTAAATCCATTATGGAATGACATGTACCTAAAAATGTAGCTGATATTCAATGTTTTATGGGAATTAAAGGTTACTACCGACGGTTTATTGAAGGAGTTTCCAAAATTGCTTATCTCGTTACGTCATTGTAGAAAAGGGGAGTAAAGTTTATTTGGTCTCAAAAATTTCAAGACAGTTTCGACAAATTGAAAATATTACTAACTACATCACCGATTCTCAAAGTGGTTGATTCTTATAAATATTTTACCGTTTGTGTATATGCTAGTAAAGAACGATTATGAGGAGTATTGTCACAAGATGGACATGTAATTTTTTATGAATCTCGGAAATTAAAGGATCATGAAGGATTATGTAACTCGTGATATTGAGTTAGAATCCATGATTCATGCACTAAAAATGTGGCGATAGTACTTAATTGGAAGACATTTTTTATTATTAACAAATAATAGTGGTGTGAAACATATGTTTAGTCAACAAAATTTCAATGCACGACAAGCAAGATGGTTAGCCTTTTTAGGTGAATTTGATTTTGAAATTCAACATATCAAAGGGAAGGAAAATAAAGTAGCGGATGCACTTAGTCAAAGAGCTAATGAAATCTATGAGGTAATCATCAGTTAAACAAAATGTGATATTAAGGACAAAATTAAATCTACAAGCATACGTGATGTTGAATATGTCAAAACAGTGGAAAAATCGCTGAAAAATGAAGGAGATTTGAATGGAACATAATAAAATGTCGACAAAGATGGAATATTAAAGTTAAAAAACATAATTTATATGCTTAACTCTATTGATTTAAAGTTGGTAATTTTAAATGAGATGCATAAGAAGCCCTATTATGGTCATCGAGGGTATCAAAAAATGATAACATCTTTGAGGAAACAATTTTATTGGCCTAATATGAAATTTGAAACAATTATTTATCTAAATGTTTAGATTGTCAACAGGTTGTTAGTTTCCTATAATTTTCTCAAGGGTCAAAGACGGAATCGAGTATTTGACATATATTAGTATGTTGAAGAAAATGGTGTTTGAAAGGGTAATGAAGTGGTCCTAGGGATGCGTATCATCATATAAAGTGTCAAACTATTAGTCAATGACCTTCATCCATCAATAAAATCCAAACAATAGAAGAAAATGTCAAAAGGAAACTTGCTCCACAAGGTCACTATGCAAGTTCGTTGTGCAAGTTCTGGAAATGACCTTTTTGCAGTCAAATTCAAGCTCAGTTTCTGACTGCATGGAAATGAATATTTGAAAATTAAAAGAGTATTTTGTCAAGAAAAATACCATTCAAAAAATACTCTTTCATTTTCTTCACAGGTGTCATGGTTTGAAATATTTGAATGGATCTTTACAACCTATCTTTCAGATTTAAACATTTAATGATTTCATGTTTTAGCCATTATCTTTGGGAACGTATCCCGAAATGATGGAAAGGAATATTTGAAAAATGAAAGAGGATTTTTTCAAGAGAGATCCCATTCACAAAAACATCTCTCAGTTTCTTCACAAGTGTCATGGTTTGGAATATTTGAATGGATATTTACAGGCTATTTTTCAGATTTAAACATTTAATGATTTCCTATTTTAGCCATTATCTTTGGGTGTGGATCCAGAGACTCTGGAGAATAATTTTAGAAAACTAAAAGAGGAATTTTTCAAGAACGATTATGTTCACAAAAACCTCTCTCAGTTTCTTCACATGTGTCATGGTTTTAAATATTCGAATGGATCTTTACAACCTATTTTCCAGAAAATTACAAAATATTCCTATAATTTTGTAACCAAATCCAACTTTGGGAAGGAGTTGAATTTGACCTCCTCAGCTTGGGGAAGAGTATATATATATATATATATATATATATATATATATATATATATATATATATAGATGTAGATGTAGATGTATTTAATTTTTATTGACTAAAGGGGGATTTGGCATAAGCATAGAGGAAATTTTGTCTTGAATACTTTGTAATATTTTTTGAAGTTTTATGAAAGATTAGTGCATAAGTACATTGCAATTCATACTAGAGATTCTTGTGGTGGTGATATGAAGTAGGCATTTCCCTCTCATGTATGTATTTCTTATGTTCTTTTATATTCCATATGAAATCTTTATATGCTTAGATTAGAAAGCTAATGGTATGGAATTCATCTGATATTGATGCTTTAGATTCAAGAAATTTAAGTATTGTTATCTCTTCTTAACTCAATCAGAATTCATCTTAGTTGGTGATCTGAATGTGGTTAATTGTTTTCTCTTTCTTCCATCTGAGAAAAACAATATTTAAACTAAAATATTATCACCTATCTAGCCTCATCTTCCTTGATAGTTCTACCACCTATCACTAATAGTTCCATTTTCTTCAAGTTGACTCCTTTGCTCAACAGATTCCTCCTCTTTTTTTCCAAAAAATTTATAAATCTCTTCATCTAATAAAATACCTAGCTATTGATCCTTAAGATAAAACTTATCTTCCAGAGACCAAGTGACAAGAGGGATACATCTCTGAACTAAAAGAGCTAGTTTTGGTTCTAAAGTGGTTTTGTGGTTACCTTTGTGATTTTCTTCCTCAACCAATCAAATTACATAGTGCTAATATTTTGGCACCATTGTTGGGGAGAAAAGGTGAAATTTTTCTTGGGATAAACGACAAAGTTCAGATATGATTATTGATGGTGAACAATAGTCAGACACATAAAGGTTGTACATCATTCACCTAGGGACTCCATTTTCAAGAATCTAGAGTTCATAATTTTCATGGCAACTCCACTGTCCAAAGACTCAGTAGCCTAAATAATTTCCCGACGACTTGATTGCTTCAATATGGAACACATATCTACAAGGTATGATCCAATGAATTGCGTTCACATTCCCTATTTTCCAAATCAAATTCCTTGCATAGATTGGCAGACATATCTGCCTAGATTCATAGATGGAAAATGAAACGATGTTTCTCTTCACTTGGTTAAATTTCATATGCATGCGTGTAAGCTAAAGGTTTATTTTCATGAATATTGCTTGATGAAGATGTTCATGGTCACCTTGGAGGAAAGGAAAAACAATGATATGAAAATTTACCATCTGCAAGTCTTTAATCATTACAAGATTTTCATACAATATTTTTTGAAAATTATAAAAGATCCTATCCATCGTTGTTATTGGTTCAAGACCATTGTCATTATTTTGAAATTTTTATTCAAAAATTGGAGAATGCTTATGAAGATGATGAGTTCATGGATGCGGAAATTTTAGAGGCCATTTATGAAAATCCTTTTCAACATTTGGAATAAATATTAAATCATAATCGTTACGAAGATAAAGTTGATTTTCAGCAAACATTATATTCCCCTTTGAAGATGAAGATGATCAAAATTTTAATGATGAAAGCCATGTTCTATATCTTGAATCTGATGAAAATTTGCAGCATCCTTTCCAATCTTCATGTGATCGAGAGTATGAGGATAATCATTCATATGTTTCTTCAGATTATGACTTTTCTGAATCTTTGTTTCAAGAAAAGGTTGGTCAAAATAATATTTTTGAAATTGCATCTACAAAAAATTTAGACAATAAGCAATCATATGACATAGAATTTCAAGAAATGATAGCATCATCCTATCACATTTGTATCGCATATTCACAATGGAAAGAGACTAATGTGCATGAATTTGTTCGTCTTGACTCTCCTAAAAATCAAGATGACACTCCTATTGATATCCATGAAGGGTCATTGGTGTACATTTTTGCAATTGTTGATGTGGTTGCCTCAATTAAATCTTTTAAAGAATACACTATTATTTTCCTTCATGAGAATGATAATCCCAATGAATAGATTTTTTTATTTCATTCTGAAAAGGATCTTGTGTTGGATGACATAGAACAATTAGCAATTGTAAACGAAGGGAATGCTTGTCTTTTTGCTGACCTTCAAGACATGATAGTGTATCATTCTTTTGAAGGAAAGTGAATTTTGTAGAGTTCATAAACTGCGAAGGTGGATTTAGATTTCATATTGAGTTGCCATATTTTAAGATTTTCTTTCGTTTTGGAGATAATCAAAGAAAAGGCCAGTCAAGTAGCCATTTATTTGATTAGTTACATTGGAAATATGAGATCACTTGAATTCAGCATTTGCCTCAGCTGATTAGAGTAGAAATTTTGTGCTAATAATCATTTTGGGAAAGCATTTATTTCAAATTGGATTCTAGCAGTATGATTTTAAATGTGTGCATAGTTTTAATGTACAGTTTTGGTTTTCAAAGTGAGTTTGATTTCAGTTGGAGAAGGATACAAGTCATTTTGTAGGTTGGGAATAACCCAATGGATGAAGGCACCTGGTCAGTCATTTATTTTTTTCCTCACAAGGAGGATAGTATCCCGATTGATGCCAATATTAGTGTCCTATAACTTTCTCAAGGGTCAAATTCTGAATTGAGTATTTGACATATATTAGGATGTTGAAGAAAATGGTGTTTGAAAGGGTAATGAAGTTGTCCTACGGATTCTTATCATCATATAAAGTGTCAAACTATCAATTAGTGACCTTCATCCATCAATCAAAGACAAACAATAGAAGAAAATGTCAAAAGGAAACTTGCTCTGGAAGTTCGTTGTGCAAGTTCGTTGTGAAAGTTTTGGAAATGACTTCTTTTGTAGTCAACTTCAAACTCAGTTTCTGACCACATGGAAAGGAATATTTGAAAACCGAAAGAGTATTTATTTTTTTAAGAATGAGCCCATTCACAAAAATTCTCTCATTTTCTTCACAGGTGTGATGGTTTGGAAGATTCAAATGGATCTTTACAACCAATTTTTCAGATTTAAACATTTAATGATTTCCTATTTTAGTCATTATCTTTGGGCACGTATCTTGAGATGTTGGAAAGGAATATTTAAAAAATGAAAGAGTATTTTTTCAAGAACATGTCCATTCACAAAAACCTCATTTTCTTCATAGGTGTCATGGTTTGGAAGATTTGAATGCATCTTTACATTATGTTTTTTACATTTAAACATATAATGATTTCCTATTTTAGTCATTATCTTTGGGCACGAATCTCGAGACTCTAGAGAGGAATTTTAGAAAACTGAAAGAGGCTTTTGTCAAGAATGACCCCATTCAGAAAAAAATATTTTTTGTTTGTTCACAAGTGTCATGTTTTGCAATATTCAAATGGATATTTACAACCTATTTTCCATAAAATTGATTCTTATTTCCTAGCAGGCAGTTCTAAATGTGTGGCTATAATTTTGTATCAAGATCCAACTTTCGGAAGGAGTTGAGCTTGACTTTCGTATCTTGGGGAAGATTCTTTTATATATATATATTTTTAATTTTTATTGACTAAAGGGGGAGTTTTCAAAAGCATAGAGGAAATTTTTTCTTGAATAGTTTGTAATCTTTTTTGAAGTTTAATGAAATATTAGTGTAGAAGTACAATGCTATTCATACCAGAGATTCTTGTGGTGGTGATCTGAAGTATTTGTTTCCCTCTCATGTATGTATTTCCTATGTTATTTTCTCATTTAATCTGCAACTTTATATGCTTAAATTGGAAAGCTAATGGCCTGCAATTCATTTGATATTGATGCTTTAGATTCAATCAATTTAAGTATTGTTAGCTCTTAACTCAATCAGAAATCATCGTAGCTGGTGCTCTGAATGTGGTTAATTGTTTTCTCTTTCTTCCATCCTACAACAACGATATTTAAACTGAAATATTATTACCTATCTAGCCTCTACTTCTTTGATAGTTCTACCACCAGTCACTAATAGTTCCATTTGCTTCAAAGTTGACTCCATTTCCCAACAGATTCATCCTCTTGTTTGAAGCAACTTTATAAATATCTTCATATGATAAAATACCTAGACATTTATCTTTAAGATAAAAGTTATCTTCTAGAGACCAAGTGACAAGCGAGATCCATCTATGAACTGAAAGGGATAGTTTCAGTTCTAAACTGGTTTTGTGGTTACCTTTGTGATTTTCTTCCTTAGCCAAGCAAATTACATAGTGCTAACACAGGTGAAGGTTGAAAATCAACATCGAACAAGTTTATTACAACCTTTACATATTCTGGAATGGAAATGGGAAATTATTTCTGTTAACACTAAGAGTTGTTCTTAGACTACTTTAAGAACAAGCCCAATACCCATCATAATATAAATGATTAAAATGGGTTCATACTTGAGTGGATCAACAAGACTGAGTAAAGAAAGGGAGAGGGTATAAAATTGTCTGTAGAGGAATTCCATTGGGCATGGAGTCATAACATCCTACAGATCAAAGGCAATCAAACTATATACTAGGTAAAGGTTATATATAATTATGGGTAGAAGCATAGAGAATCTGACAAAAATCCAGAACATCCATAGTACAAATATCCTTTATGAAAACATATTAGTGAGTGCTTAAACAAAACAATGGTTAATAGGCAACCTACAACACATTTTTTTCTTCTTATGAATCCATTAATCATGGTAGCTATGATCCTCAAAGACTGCAATCTATTTAAGCAAGAAGATAAGGTAAAATGACATAAAATAAAAACAACATATGATAAATACCTTCATGAACTTTCAATGACATAAATGTTGATTACAAATAGGCCCTCAGGCTTACAAATAGGAAACTAAGCTTATCCTCAAGCTCTCTCCTCTCTTGGATCATGAACTGAAACTCTTCCTCAACAAAAAAATTGCTATCTATAGTGTATCATTCCTTCCTACTCCAAAAAGGTTGAATACCAAGTGGTTGCATTGAATTCCCTTTTCTCTATGAGTTGTTACAACAAGGTGAAACAAAAAATCCACCTAGCTCCTATTTTTTTGGATCTTGTCTATTGTGATAAATTCCTTTTGAAACAGATCATGTTGCTTGATATTGTGATGGAACACATGTCCCTCATGTCCATATACCTCCTAGGAAACCATTAGAACCCCCAGAGATAGGTGGAAACCCTCCTACAACGCATATTTATCATAATGCTATAGTTTGCAGCGCCTTTGACAACATGTGCTATGAACTTTCCTATAGGTGATGATTTCAAATTTTCTCCCAAATGATGAATTGGGTTAGATTGATGTTTGGTCAGAAATTCAATAATATAATGATTCATCTCCACAAAAAATTTCAGAAGAACCCATATTGGAATTTAAACGTTATGATGAGAAAGCTGACATTGTCATGTACTAATTCGCTGCAAACTATCCCAAAACTACCAGTTTGTAGTGCAAGTTTGGAGCGTGAAAAGTTGGACTAGGTTTTATGATAGGTTTGCAATAATTCACACATATGAAGAGGAAAATGACATTGAAAATTTAAAACCTCGGACCTAAGTGAAGCACAGTGAAGGAGGGTTTGGTCTAGTTAGAAAACATAAGGTTCACAACACACAGTTTGTAGCATCATAACAAATATAGTGGATAAGGTTATTGCTGCAAGAAGTAGCTACAAATTGATCTTTTTAGTATAACATAACAAGCTTGAATATTTCTAGGGTTTAAAATACCAATACCGTAGGATTTGATTAGTGAAAATATTTTGTAGCGCAAAAAATATGTAACAGTTTGCAGTGCAGAAAAATAATAGCAACTGTATCCAGTCCAATCAACGTTTAGACAATGCACAATCACAAAACGAGGTACCCGGTGTATATGAAACTTTCATTTGGTGTCTCACAACATAGACTAGGACTTTGTTGGAAGCATTCAATCCTCTTTCATCAGCTACAACCAATTCACAGTGCCATATTTCAAACCAATGGCAACACGCTTCATTCAAATGATAGACCTATTTCTTGAACTCAATCTAAAGAACATGATGCATTAAAGGAATTGAAAACAATGAGATATCCCTTGACACATTTCAAAGGTATAATTATGTGTGATTAGTGCATGAGGTACTTTCTTGATATGTTGCAAACTTTCAGGTGAGTTTGCAAAAAGTAGACTTGACACTTGATTTGACCCTCAAACTGTTGAAAATGACATAAGGAACCTTTGTACACCCCTATACATCCTACATGCTAACAATTTTTATGGATTTCATTACATGTTTTCCTAAAACTCTAAGACAACATGATTTTATTATGGTAGTAGTTGACAAATTGAGTAAGTCTTCTCACTTCATACCTGTGAAATCTACCTATAAATCTATTAATATTGCATAAATTTTCATGAAAGGGATATTTAGGTTGCATGGAATTCCCAAAATGGTTATTTAAGATAGTGATGTTAAGTTTACATCAAATTTTTGGAAGGCATTGTTTGCAGGTATGGAAACTAATTTGAACTTTATTACAAGTTATCATCCACAAACAGATGGACAAATTAAACATACAAACCAGATTATTGAAGATATGTTATGTGTTATCACCCTATAAATTATAGGAATCAACTGGTGACTGGGATATTATCTGTCTCTAGTGTTTTTGTTGACAAATGATTTTTCATTCTGCAAATAATTTGAAAAAGAAAAAGAAAAAGGAAAAAGGAAAAAGAAAAAGGAAAAAGAAAAAGAAAAAGAAAAGAAAAAAAGGAAAAAGAAAAGAAAAAAGAAAAGAAAAAGAAAAAGAAAAAGATAAAGATAAAGAGGGCATAAAAGAATTGAAATAAAAGCCCCATGCAATAATGGTAACTTGGTCCATACCTTTCAAGCATGGCCAAGTTCTTTTAAATTTAATGTTGATAGGGTAGTGAATGATTTGGCTAAATAGTTTAATCTTAGCCAAAATGTCTAGGTTAGATTAGTGAATAAATCTGGCCAGACTGTCTAATCCTGGTCAGATAGCCCCAGGGTAGAGTAATTTCTTAACCCAACAGTTTAATCTGGGTTAAAGGTCATAGGAAGATAGGTTAGCATGTAGGTTAGTTACTTCTTTGTTTCACTCCAATAAAACCAGCTCGATGTAAAATTTTGCACCATGTCCCAAATGCCTAAAGGATAGTTTTGTTGGCAAATGTTTAACAAGTAGCGTATGCTTGTCATTGATGGAAAGTACAACAATGGAGATGGCAGGATAAGAAGGATAAAATCCCTTGGGGATTCGGACGTGAAAGCTCAGGAGGAACAATGTTGAGGAAACCATGCGCAACAAAGCTCAAGATACAGGAGTTTGCAGAGGAGAAGGAAGACAGAGATCCACAGCCGTTGGATCCCATCCAAAATTATCGACAGAACGAGAGCCATTAGATTTGATGCAGGGTCGCTGAAAGTCATCAGATCTACAGAAGTTGCGAGGGAGATAAGCCTGGGGAGAAAGAAGAGAAGTCCCGACACGAGGAGTTGTCATCGGGATATCAGCCATCAGGAGATCGGAGTTCTCAAGGTCGTGAGAACCGGGACATTGAAAGTCTTGAAATCCTGACATAATCGGGACCGTTCATTTGGAAGGATGCGTGGCAGTGATCGGGCGCCACCAGGAGAAGCTCGATAGGAGGCTTCATTGGAGAATTGGGAATTGGAGTTTCACGAGTCCCGTGAACAATTGCATCTGACATCGCGAAATCGCGATACGCGATTTCCCGATAAGGCATTTAGTGTGTGGGCCACCCAGGAGTCAGTGGAGGACAGGTGGCAGGTCAAAGGCCTGGAGCCGTCGGAGGACCAGCGTATCGGGATTCGGCAAATTGGTATTCCCGTGGACGAAGGATCGGGGAAATCCCTAGAGGAAACCCCGACGCGGAATCTGAACTGTCCATTCGGTGGGACGCGTGTCAGGAGTACGGAGGAAGTCGGAGATCGACATATTGCAGGTCAAAGGGGCGTATGCACATTGACATCGTAAACCCCGAAACCCCGACGAGAGGTAGGGTGGCAGTGATGTGATAGCAGGTCACATGGACCATTGTGTAGTCGAAAGGGGCTAAAGGTTGGGAAAGGAGCACATCGGGGATCACAGAATCGAGGGTTCCGAGTACATGTGCATCTCGACACTGAAAGCACCGAAACCCTGATAGAGGGATATAAGGCTGCAGTCTTATGGTATGTGGTCGTATGGACCAGGGCATAGCCGGTAGGGGCTAGCTCATAGAGAATGAGCTCATTGAAAATCGGGGATTTGAGAGGACAGGGACTCTCGACAGCGTAAAGTCCGAAACCCCGAACCCCGATATCAAGTCAGGGAAAAGCAAGGTCAGGTGGAGAACGATACAGAAGGTGACACGACAGGAGTGGGGCCCTTCGTCAATACTCCACCATTTCGGACCCCCCCCGTATTAAAGACAGAAAGGCAAGGGGGGTCCGGAATTGCTTGAGCGTCGTTGATCTNCCTCCGCTTAAAGATATAATGGCAAGGGGGCTCCAGAATCGAATCCCGACATTAGATCTGGGAGCACAGATACTGACCATCTAGATTTTCGCGCCGCGTATCCAACGATGTAGATGAATTTAAACAAGATCAGAGGGCTACTAAGGCACGACGGAGTGAGACTGCAAGAAACCATTGATAACGTCTACTAGAGAAGTCGAAGAGACCACTGTGTGATCGCCAGAGGAGATGAAGAGTCTCCAAGCTCCGTCTGGTGAAGGAAGACTATTCTTAGAAGGGATTGATAGATGGATGGGCATTGAGGCCTGTAACTGAAATAGATAAAGTGAGTTCGATTGTCACATGGAAGACGAAGAGTCTCAAACTACCAGAGAGGCTGAGGAATCTCAGTATAACATACAGTGATGTTGGACACGCAGGGCGAACCACCAGAGAAGCTAAAGAGTCACGATGATGATCAGATAGAGCACTCGAGAGGTGGAGCATAATGACGCAGAGTCTGCATGCAGAGGCATAGTTAACATTGCATGCAAAAGGTGCACAGAAGCTATAAATACACGGTACAAAGAAAAGAAGGGGTTGATGTTGCTATTGGAGTTTGCTGTGATTGTAGCTGGTGAAGGTGATTCATGTGTGAAGAAGAAGGATATTACATCAGTTGAATTGAAGAGAAGAGGATCTGTGCAGTGAATGGGTATGGCGCATAGAGCTTAAAAGGCAGAAGAATAGACAACGCAAGTGATCTGAACATAAACACAATGAGGCAGACAGAGCAACGAAATGGAGCAGAACAATGATAAGTCAAGTAAGCCATCGTCGAACATCATATCACTCTAATAAATTTAGTAGCAAAGATTTATATTTCAAGGTGGTTGGGAGGAGCTAGGGAGGACTTGTGTCCTCAAAGGTTCAGGTGGGTGCTTGAACACAGGGATTTGGTGCTTCCTTCTAGTTGGTGCTAGACAAACTAGGGAGTTGGTGCTTCCTTCTAGTAGGTGCTAGAGAAACTAGGGAGTTGGTGCTTCCTTCTAGTGGGTGCTAGAGAAAATAGAGAGTTGGTGCTCTCAGCAAGTTGCAGCTTGCAAAACAGAGGTTGTGCCCTCATTATGAGTTGGTGCTCATATGTATGATACTGTAAAGATTGTAACCATTACTTATCATATAAATAAAAAGAGGTTTTTACCCTGCATGGGTTTCCTCGGGAAATATCTGTCTCTGTGTTTCTCATATATGTGAATGATGCTGAAACTGTGTTTATCTCTCTGCATTATTGTGATCATCATTCAGTGTTTCTGCAAAGAGTTTTAAAAGAAGCATAATTGTTTAAGCACGGTAACAACTTATTCACCCCCCCCTCTCAGTTGTCTAACAATTGGTATCAGATCTTGGTTCCTTTTATCTAAGGGTAGATCCTAGAGCTTAAACATGTCAAGCCATGAAGGAAATTCAACCAATAAGGCCCCTTTGTTCAATGGAACAAACTTTTCCTTCTGGAAAGTTAGAATGAGAACCTACATAATGGCTTTAGGTGCAGATGTCTGGGATGTGGTAGAGACTGGTTATGTAAAGCCAGTTGTGCTAGCTAATAAGTATGACAAACTAGAATTTATCTTTAACGCTAAGGCTATGAATGCTATCTTGAGTGGGCTTGCAGAAGCATAATTCATAAAAGTTATGCACCTAGGAACTGCCAAAGAAATGTGGGACAAACTCATTAACAGTTATGAGGGTAATGAGAAGGTAAAGGATGCAAAGATTCAAACTTACAGAATACAGTTTGAACAGTTGAAGATGAAAGAAGATGAAACTATTGGAAAATACTTTCTGAGAATAGAAGAAATGGTAAATGCAATGAAGGCACTTGGTGAAACAATTGGGGAACCCTCTTTAGTTCAGAAAATCTTGCGATCTCTCCCAGATAGGTTCAATCCGAAGGTATCTACTATAGAAGAACTTAATGATCTGAAAACCTTGTAGTTTTCCCAACTCCTCAAAACATTGACTGCATATGAAATGAGAATAGTTAAAGATAAACCCACCTCCATAGAAGCATCATTTAAAGCAGATAAGAATGAGGATTCTAAGCCAGATGAAATTGAAGTAAAATTTGTGAAGAGACCGAAGAAGGGAGCAGGAAAATACAAAGGAAAATTGCTCTTCAAATGTTTTAACTGTGGTAGTGTTGGCATTCAGAGGTCACTCCTGGATTTCTAGCAGGAGCAGAGCCCGACGCCCATCAGTTTAATGTCACGATTTGTTTTAAAGGGTGATCAAATGGAGGAAAACTCAAAACAGCACAATCTCAACTCAGAAACCAGACCAGGGATGCATGAACGAATGAGGTCATGATAAACTCCAAACAGTGAGTCGTAGTAAAGGGTGAGTAGGTGGAAGACTTATGCAATAAGGGTGCAAGATCTATCACAAACATCCGGTTTGTAACAGACTGAAGAAGAAATGTATTCGAACACAAAATCCTTTTACATTCAAACACATATACCAGAGAATACAAAGATGCCACAACAAATCCTTTATCGCAACAAGACTGTTAAGTCCACGTGAATCCTTCACTGTGAACCCTCTAGCAAAGAGGAAACAAAGATGGAAAAGAAAGGAAACTGTTTGTTATAGACCAAG
The DNA here is from genome assembly GCA_009831015.1 of Picea engelmannii. Classification (NCBI taxonomy): domain Eukaryota; kingdom Viridiplantae; phylum Streptophyta; class Pinopsida; order Pinales; family Pinaceae; genus Picea; species Picea engelmannii. The sequence goes on from ML789029.1 coordinate 531,999, forward strand.
AAGTCTCAAACACAGAGGCACAACCAGGAAACCAGAGTATTGCTGAAACTTTACAGTCGGGAGCTTAGCTCTACCATCGATTGATACAAAAAATGGAAAAAATGCCTACATATACTCAAAACAACAACAACAGCGGAACCAAGAAACTGCATTGAAAGCTTTGCGTCTGCATGGCTTCTGACACTCTGCAGCCGCAGTCTTTGACTAATCGTGCAACTTATGGCAGACACGATAGATCTTCTGACAGTTATATCGGCGAATCGACGTGCCTTTAATTCATTGCAGGACGTCCCCATTATGGCGGAGACGATGTCTAACCACCCTCAACCGCCTCAATAACTGCTTCTTGGGATTGAGAACGGCCAGGCCAACTCAGCATCTCGGGATAGAGAAGACTTCTCGCTCTGCCACCTGGAACAACTGAATAGCTTGAGGGATGGACATGAGGGCCAGCACGGAGGACATGGTGTATGGTAGGAGTGATGGTATCGGGGAGCGCGTGGAAGGAGTGGCAAGAAGTGAGAGTGATGACAGAGAGGGGTGACAGAGGATGATCTATGGCGGAAGACACCCGGGTAGATGGGGAGAAGACGGGAGGACGAACTCACCCTCGGGTGAGAGACTGATGTGGAAAGGAACGGGACGCGTGGAAGATAATGAGCGGATGGTGGGAAGAAGGGAGAGCTACGCGGACCAAAGAGGAGAGGTGAATGGATGACACACGGCAGCAGGGGAAAGGCGGAAGGAAGAATGAAATGACAGGAGGAGGGCCCACACTTGGTTAAGCACAGGGCAGCTGAGAGGGGCAGGGCTGCACGAGCGCCGTTGATCTGGACGCTACGATCGTGGTCGTCGGGAAGCTGCTCATAGGATTCCAGACCCCCCCCCTCCGTTTAAAGGTAGAAAGGCGGGGGGGTCCGGAATGCTCCTCATTGCCGTTGATCCAGGCGCGCTAATCTGAATCGTCAGAGAGGTGCGCCCCCGATTCCGGACCCCCCCCCCTGCTTAAAGGTCGAAAGGCAAGGGGGGTCTGGAATCCAACGTGCGCCATTGATCCGGGCACGTGAATCTGGACCGTTCGGGTTCGCTCATTGCTTACCATGGGCGCATTATCGCCCAAAACTTAGGAAAAATGGGTTTTTAACCCCTTCTTATGCATTCTACCCCCCCATACAAGAAATATCGCTAACATTTGGCTCCATGGGGGATAGAGTCGTCCCTGTGATGCTCTAATAACTCTTTTGCAGACTTAGTGCCTTTGATGTTGGGCTATGGAGTCATTTATTAGGCCGCAAAAATAAAAATGCAAACAAGAGAAAATACATGCTCGAAAGAGCTTATTTATATACACTCCTAATTCTAATAAAATATTTTACATGGGGCTAGGTGAAAGC
>ML789029.1:546158-556167 GCA_009831015.1 Picea engelmannii
ATAGCTTTTGCTTTTCAATATATCAACATTGTGTTTCAAGTTTTGTATATCATTTTGTTTATGGTTTAGTATTACTTTGCTATCTAAATCAAATACAAGTGATATAATTTCTTACTGTTATACATATCTTGTTGCTTCCAAAAAGATAAAGGACATAACAGTTGTTGATTCATTTTATGAGTGATAGCTTTGTCTTCCTCATAGATTGAGTTGTTACATATAAGTTTTCTGCATAATAGGTTTCCCTTATTACAGAGATTTATCATCAGAAAATTGTTATGATTTTCTTTTATGTCTTGTTTGTCCTGTAAAACACTTCAAGGAGCAGCATAGCTGATTGTTTACGAGAAGCTTAAAGACTAAATGGTGTGAATTTCTTCCTCCAAACAGCGTAAGAAGTCATCTTACACAGGGCAGACTTGGAGCGTTTCCAGGTCAATTAGTCTTTTATTTATTGTTTATGTTAAGTAGTTCAATATAAACGATAGTTTAGTTAGATTTATATTGCATTGTTTAATTTCAGTTAATATATATTAGATTGTTTAATTTCAGTAGTTTGTATTTCTTTTTCATAAAATATAAAAATAAAAAAGAGATCCATGGTTGTCTTAGGGCAGAATACATATGATTTTTGCAGGTTTTAATCAAATCTGTAGGTTGTCCATAGCGTACATTTGTGAATAAGGAATATCATAGCTGGTAATTAGATAGTTGATTTGAGTTATTATAATCATAATTAGTATCTTGTATAGATAATAGTTAGTAGTTTATAGTTAGATTAGTGTAGTTAGTTTAGTTTGCTTTATTAGTTTCTAGTTTCCTCTATTTTACTTAGTTTCTTGTATTTAGTTATAAGTTAGTTTGTTTTATTCACCTTTAGTTAGATTTCTTAGCTCAGATCATTTCTCTCTGGTTTTCATAGGAGACCTTAGAGTGGCCAACGGAGCCGTTAAACTCGTCAGGGTGGTCCATTCCAAACCACTTGGGTTATTTAGACAACCCCGGACCGGTTCCACTCTCCCAGTTGACGGACGGTCAATTTCGCCCGTCAACAAAACCTCGACGCAGAATCTGAACCGTCCATTCGGTGGGACGTGTGTCAGGAGTACAGAGGAAGTCGGAGATCGGCATATCGCGGGTCAAAGGGGCATATGCACATTGACATCGTAAACCCTGAAACCCCGATGAGAGGTAGGGTGGAAGTCATGTGATAGCAGGTCACATGGACCATTGTGTAGCCGGAAGGGGCTAAAGCTCGAGAAAGGAGCACATCGGGGATTGGAGAAGCGGGGGTTCCAAGTACATGTGCATCTCGACACTGAAAATGTCGAAACCCCGATAGAGGGATATAAGGCTGCGGTCTTATGGTATGTGGTCGTATGGACCAGGGCATAGCCGGTAGGTGCTAGCTCATAGAGAAGGAGCTCATCGTAAATCGTGGATTCGAGAGGACAGGGACTCTCGACAGCGTAAAGTCTGAAACCCCAAACCCCGATATCAAGTTGGGGAAAAGTACGGTTAGGTGGAGAACGATACAGAAGGTGACACGACAGGAGTGGGGCCCTTCGTCAATATTCCACCATTCCGGACCCCCCCCCGTATTAAAGATAGAAAGGCAAGGGGGGTCCGGAATCGCTTGAGCGTCGTTGATCTAGATGCTTTAATCCTGACCACTTGAGAGATGCACACCCAATTCTGGACCCCCCCCCCTCCGCTTAAAGATAGAATGGCAAGGGGGCTCCAGAATCGAATCCCGACCGTAGATCTGGGAGCACAGATACTGACCGTCTAGATTTTCTCGCCGCATATCCAACGATGTAGATGAATTTAATCAAGATCGGAGGGCTACTAAGGCACGATGCAGTGAGACTGCAAGAAACCATTGATGGCGTCTACTAGAGAAGTCGAAGAGACCGCTGTGTGATCGCTAGAGGAGATGAAGAGTCTCCAAGCTCCTTCCGGTGAAGGAAGACTATTCTTAGAAGGGAGTGACAGATGGATGGGCATTGAGGCCTGTAACTGAAACAGATAAAGTGAGTTCGATTGTCACATAGAAGACGAAGAGTCTCAAACTGCCAGAGAGGCTGAGGAATCTCAGTATAACATACAGTGATGCTGGACACGCGGGGCGAACCACCAGAGAAGCTGAAGAGTCACGATGATGATCAGATAGAGCACTCGAGAGGTGGAGCATAATGACGTAGAGTCTGCATGCAGAGGCATAGCGAACATTGCATGCAAAAGGTGCACAGAAGCTATAAATACACGGTACAGAGAAAAGAAGGGGTTGCTGTTGCTATTGGAGTTTGTTGTGATTGTAGCTGGTGAAGGTGATTCATGTGTGAAGAAGAAGGAGAGTACAGCAGCTGAATTGAAGAGAAGAGGATCTGTGTAGTGAATGGGTATGGCGCACAGAGCTTAAAAGGAAGAAGAACAGACAGCGCAAGTGATCTGAACAGAAAGGCAATGAGGCAGACAGAGCAATGAAATGGAGCATAACAGTGATAAGTCAGGTAAGCCATCGTCGAACATCATATCACTCTAATAAATTCAGTAGCAAAGATTTATATTTCAGGGTGGTTGGGAGGAGCTAGGGAGGACTTGTGTCCTCAAAGGTTCAGGTGGGTGCTTGAACACAGGGAGTTGGTGCTTCCTTCTAGTTGTTGCTAGACAAACTAGGGAGTTGGTGCTTCCTTCTAGTGGGTGCTAGAGAAACCAGGGAGTTGCTGCTTCCTTCTAGTGGGTGCTAGAGAAAACAAAGAGTTGGTGCTCTCAGCAAGTTGCAGCTTGCAAAACAGAGGTTGTGCCCTCATTATGAGTTGGTTCTCATATGTATGATACTGTAAAGATTGTAACCATTACTTATCATATAAAGAAAAAGAGGTTTTTACCCTGCATGGGTTTCCTTGGGAAATATCTGTCTCTGTGTTTCTCATATATGTGAATGATGCTGAAACTGTGTTTATCTCTCTGCATTATTGTGATCATCATTTAGTGTTTCTGCAAAGAGTTTTAAAAGAAGCATAATTGTTTAAGCACGGTAACAACTGATTCACCCCCCCCTCTCAGTTGTCTAACAAGTTTGGTCGAAGCCCCATGGTGGTGTCTATTTGAAAAGTCTGAGAAAAACCCATAAAATGCTTTTATCCTAAGTTCTCTCAGCACATGTGTTCCCCGCTTCTGATTTATGCCTCCTGCACATTTCGACGGTCCTGATCGTGGCGCCCAGATCTATGGCTCACATAGCATTCCAGACCCCCCCAACCGTTCTGCTTTTAACCGAGGGGGGGGAGTCCAAAATCGGTGATAAGACTTGCGCAGGTCTGGACGGTCCAGGAACGATCTCTTAAATCAACGATCGAGATTGGATTTCGGACCCCCCCGTCTGTTCTGACTTTAATGGAGGGGGGGGGGGTTCCGGAATGAATGGTAAATGATGTGCTAAGATCTGTGGCCAAGAAGAAGGCGCATAGATCAATGGCTCTAATTGGATTTTAGACCCCCTCTGATGATATTCTTTTAACCAAGGGGGGGGGAGGTCCGAAATAGTTTTTCCCCTCGGCAGGCCCCTTGTCATACGTGGCATCAGCCTATTGGTCCCGAAGTCCCATCATCATCTGCTATCTGACAGCCCCCGTCACTCATGGACGTCATTTTCCACTTGTTCCACTTGTTCCCAAGTTATGTCACATCCCATAACTGTTGTCAGTCCCCGCTGTCAGTCCCCTACCCATTTTCACTCATGGCCAGCCCCTTATTGCGACTTTCACCTCCAATCCCTAGCATCCACGTCACCCACCTGTATGTTTTGGCCACCGTTACCTGCCATCTCACCCCCAAGTGGCCTGTTGTCCATTTATTACTAGATAACATACCCGTTATCCCGTTGACCTACCTCTCGCACTCAACCGACCCCAGTTTTGAATAAAACTACCGTTATTTCCCCTACATTCGCTATTCACCCATCGCACCAGAAACTTTACCTCTTACTCCTCCATTGCATTTCCGTCGCCTTCATCCATAGTCATTCGACCCCACTAACTTCGTGTTTATTGAAGGTACTGTTGCAAATATGGCGCCAAAGTCAAGACAAGCAGAAGGAGAGGAGAATCCTTTTCTCCCGCTTCATGTCGACCTGGACAAGATCCCGTTGGTTGACAAAGACAGATTGATCGCAAATACCAAATGCGATTTCGATTTCTCAGACCTCTAGTCATGGCTCAGGGAGGTTTTCCTGGACCAGAGCGATGAAATTGGACTTTGGGAGTCCAATTTACCCTTGTACCTTTTTCCCTAGATCCATCATTTTCCCGAGTTTGCACTGAAATGCCAAGCTCACTATATTCTCGAACAGAGAGCCATCATATCCTCATTCGGAGACACCCTGTTCCTCATCACGCCCGAAGACATAGACCAGATGATGCAAATTCCCCGTGCCGAATCTGCGTCTCCTTTCAACCTAGAAATCCTTACTGAGTTATATCAAAAGATGACTTTTCCCCAGAGAGCTCAAATATTCGATTTTTTCCTTCCCACCTCCGCTCAATTCCCTTCCACAAACCCCCCTTACTCATCATCCATGTTCTCCACTAAGGGAAACCAAGTCATTTCCTCTCTTTGTGCCCTGCTAGGTTACTATTCCGACCAGTGGGTAGATGAGCCCATTCTGGGTTTTCTATCCATTTTTGCCAATGATGAAAAACCCACAACACAGTTTGATTACAACACCTTCTTGGCTAACAATATTCATGAACAATTCATGAATTTCAGAATGAAAGGCATGTTCAGATATTCGTCTATACTGGCATACATTTTTGTCTACTTTCAAGCAGATAAATTTAGTTTTTCCATGCAGAAAATGGATGCAGATGGAAGGCCTCAGCCAGTCACAGCATGGACCTCTTTGTTGAAGCATAACTCCACAGAATACAGCTTCAAAGCATTCATCGACCTGTTCTATCACCCTTTGGTAAGCATGTTGAGTGGCAAGCCCGAGCCTCGAATAAACGATGAAGTCCAGAGAATCTTGCATCTCTCGGACAACACAAAGATCGGGGATTGGTACCTGTATCAGAACCACACCGAGATCAGAGTATTCAGGTGCAAGTTGGCACCCTACAAGCTGTTGAATTATGTGTCAGTAAGAATCTTTTCTTTAGAATACATAAGACAAATCATGAATTCAGATGATATTCATTTCGTATCATTGAAAAAGAAGCAACAACTTCGAATCAAGGGGCAGATTGGTTCCTTCATCTGCAACAGTCGAGGCCCCGGATGTTGAAAGAAATGAAGTTCTTTATGAGCTTCCCATGGCACTATGATCCTCATGGGATCATCTCAGAAATGTGGGTGAAGAATAAAAACATCCCGTACATTCACAAAGCCAAGCCCGAAATTGAAAAATTTGCCAATTAGATAGTGTGGGTGCCTGACACTTTGGTCGAAGTGGAACAGAAGGTTCCCTCGACGATTGTGCCACCAACTACCACACCACAGGTTCCTAAGGAAAAAAGGCCTCGACAAGAGTCATCCCCGCCTGTCAAGGAGGTATCATCTGAAGAGTTCCAGTTGCACACTAAGAGGCCCAAGACAACCACTGATCCCATTCCAACTGGAGAATTAGAAGTCCCGCCTACTACAGTGGTCAAGTATGTCATCCCACCTTTCGGCTCAAGCCTGCATAAGGACATCACCCCAGCAGTGCCAAGAAAATCCTCAGACTCCCCACTGGACACGTAGCCAGGCAAGACTGGGCCCAAGTTGAGCATTTTCGAGAAGTACGAGATGATTAAGAAAAAGAATCAGACCCTTACAAGCAGTACTTATGATCAATTTTGGAAGAAAACGTTGACTGTACAGCATAGGCTGTTGTCTGCATTTGACACAGAAAAGGGCAGGATGCACATGGCCTTCCTCCAGGCGCAGGTACCAGACCCCAAGGTTATCACAGACTACAAGAGGGCCACCTTCAAATTCCAGACGAAGGACGTGCACCCAACAGATCAGATGGATCTACACAAATAGACTGGGGAGATGGTATTCCATACATTGGCACATGCTTCCGCTTCTGCAGCAAAATTACAGGTGTCGCTCAACAATGCTCAAACACAGCTCAAGCTGGAGAAGATATCGTCCTTTGCAAAGGACAATAGAATCAAGACATTAGAGGAGCTAGTCCTTAAGATCGGCTACGATCCTTTGAACATCAAAGCTGCAGAGGAGATGATAAAGAAAAATAATGCAGACATAACCTCCTTGAGGAAACAACTGAAGCTTTCGCCTATAGAGGACTCACAGGCGAAGGAGATAGCGGAGAAAGAAGGCGAGAAGGACGAAATGATCAAACTGCTCATGGAGCAGAATGCGCAGTTCAAAGAAATGGAAGCAGAGATGGAGAGATTACTAAAAGAGAAGGAGCAAATAAAGCCAATGGAAGTCATTCCATTAAGTGCCATTCCGATTTTAGGAGCAAGCACAGTAGCAGTGACAACAATTCCATCTGCAACACCAGTGACATCACAAGAGGGAACAACAAACTTCGCCAAATCCATGGAAAATATGAACCTGCAAGAGACAGAGATCAGTAGGCTTAAAAAGGAAGTTGAGAACCTCCATGAACTCAAAACTTCCTTCCAGACCAGTCTCTCCAAAGAAAAGCAGGTAATTGAGCAGCTCAAGAAGGAACTACAATAGCTCCAAAAGAAAACAGTGGTAGGGAAGACTTTGGCTGAGGTCAAAGAGAATGTATGGATAGACATCACAAAGTCCATAAATGAGATCTGGCCCATGATCCAAATTATGTTTGAGCAGAACGAGTTGGTCCAGAGGAGTAAACATGCTATTGAGAAGATCAGAGTAGAATTGGGAGACAGACCAACTCAGGCAAATGATATCATCAAATTCCTCAATTCTAAGACCAGAGAAGAGCTAGAAGAGATGAAGATAGAAGACAGAACAGAGACTATCCTTGAGGTCGAAAGAGTTTTGACCAAGAGAGGATTAATGCTTCAATTGGAAGAAAATCGAGGCTCTCCAGAAGAAAGGTCTCCTCGGTCTGAAGGTTATTAATGATAAACTGATGACACTCCCAGATTACAAAAAGAGACTGTCTGAAGTGTCTAAGGACAATTCAAAGTTTGTTGGCATACAAGGGAGCGTCACTGGCAAAGAATTCATGGACGCTCTTCAGTTGGACATCAGTATCCAACACGAGATTTGATACATATTCCTCACTAAGCCCACATTCGCCAAGTATACGGAAATGGATGAAGTGTATCGGAGACTGCTCAAAGTCACTGTGCCTAGTCATCTCAGATGGGAGGAACTCTGCAATCTGCTCGATTAGCAGATGAGCTATCCAGGTCCGGTCACCTGTCCAGTCAGATGAGGTCGTGCAAACGCTTCATCAATGGTCTACCCAGAATTTCTGCATGAAATTGCACCAAGTCATCAATCAGTTTGATTAGTTAAATTAGTTAGGCTAAAAATAGAACGAACACGTCCTGATCAGTTATGACATGAACATTTGTAATTTGAGTTATAAATACTTCACCTTTCGAAGTATTAAGGGTTGTTGATCTTCACACCCTGACGCTATTAGACTGTAACATTTTTGAAGAGATCTGCCATTAATAAAAGGGAGGCACTTTTACAAGATTCTTGCGTGTATTCACTGGTGATGTTTATTCTCTAAGTTGAATGTTATTCTTGCTTTGTGATCATATTGTTTTTCTAAAACTAATCTTTGAGATTAATGAACGTTGCAGGATTTATCTAGGATACCCTGTTTCTGACTCGAACGATTTTAGTGTTCATCTTCTGGTGTTTTCAATTAAGGAATTCTTAACTGCTTCTTAGTTGAATTTATCTTTCTCATCTTTTTCTTCTGCCCATCATTTAAGCTACTAAAAGATCCAGTGAGTATATTATCTCTCCCTATAGAAATATTCCTTTGCGTTTCTGGTTTGTATCTCATGTTTACTATAACACAGACCCCATAGCCCAATGGGGGTGTAGACTGTCTCAACCAATTCAACAACACTTTGAGAACAAAACCTACCTATTTCTTTACCTAGCCTAATATCTAAAATTGAAAACATAGTTAAATCATATAGAGAGATCCCTCTCTGAAGCTGGAAGGGATAGATCCTAGCTTTAAAAGTGGTTGGATAAAGTTACCTTTGTAGATTTCTTCTTTTTCAACCTCTAGGAAATTTACCAAGTGCTAACATAATGGCGACCATACTGGGGACAGTTCCCCAGTAGTACACTTCAAGCTCTAGATCTGATCACTGATGGTGGACAGTGACTAGACACCAGAAAGGATGAAATCATTCACCTGGTGACTCCAATCAGATCCAGACAGTTCCAACTCGAAGACTCCACTGGAGGAAGAACCTAAAGCATGGCCAAATAGCCTAGAAAGACCAGGTACTCAAGCTCAAATTGCATTCAAGACATCTTTGGTTTTATCTGCAATTATGTCTTGTCTTTTTCTAAGGCTGATCAAAAGTATATTGTTGAAGATTACTTTGACCATCAGTCAATTGATGAATCTCAAGAGATCATATCCCCAATTGTAGATTATGTACATGCTCATACATCTGTGCACATCCCAGATGCACCTGTAGAAACCCTAGTGAGACATAAGCCTCCTACTTTATCTCCTACTCTTGCTAAACCTCTGGATGGTTGTAAGCCTCTTTCTTCATCTCTTGTGCTTGCAAAAGTCCCAGACCGATACCATCCTCTAGATTTGCCTCCCATTCTCCATGACCTCCCTGTCAATTACATCAATAATCTACCTAGGTTTGATGGAGAAAATGGGAAGATCACTGCTGAAAAGCATATTCAAAACCTTGAGGATTTCCTTGACCTTTATGAAGTTGAAGATGATGATGTCTGTATCAGGATGTTTTCCCTATCCTTGGGAGGCAAAGTTAAAGATTGGTTTAAGAACCTTCCAGCTGCAAGCATCAAAATTTTTTATCAGTTCATGCAAGTGTTCTTAGACAGGTGGGTGATCATGGGAAATGTTTTCCTCATCCTAGAAGAGTATGACCACTTGAAAAGAAAACCAGGGGAGACAGTACAACACTTCTCAGCCAGATTCAATGATGTGTATCATTCCATACCTGTGGATGTAAGGCCGCCTCCTGGTTTGGCTAAATTGCATTTCCCAAAAGCTTTTGATCCTAAAATGGCATTCCAATTAAGAGAAAGGAACACTGCAAGACTTGAAGAAATGCAGAACATTGCAGTTGATGTGGAGACCAACTTGTTGATCAAGAGGTCAAAGTTAAAGGATAAAGAAATGGAGCAGCTGAAACCATCAGAGCATCCACAGTCATATGAGGAAGTGTTGAAAGACACATAATGCATAGGTGAAAAATTGGGTCTTGATGCTGAGTTGTTTGAAGTTGAAAATCAAAAGATGGGCCAAACCTATATTGATCCTGTAAATACATATATGGAGAAATTTTTTAATACAGGATATTTTTCCATTGCCAATGATTTTCCTATTGTTCGGGTTTATCAAAACTTATGTAAGGGAAAGCAGGTTGGAAATTACTCTCAAGCACGAGTAATAGACTTATTTCTGAGTTTCATCACAGACAGTGAAAGAGCAGAGCCACTAAATCAACTGCTGGATTGGCTCCATTGGCATTTTTCCTTTACCTAGCTGAGCAATGATTGCAGTAGGGTAGGTAGGAAAAAATGAATAAGCTCAGCATTCCGAGCATCTCTTTTTAAGCAGTGTTTATTTTCATTTGGTTTCAATTGCAAGATCAAAACATGTACAAGTTGCAGAATAAGATTTTTGGATCAGCCCAATGGATAAAGCGTCGGTCTGCATGTTCATGGGTCTGTGGTTCTTGACACCTCCTAAAAGAAGCTGCCATCCCCAGGTGGAGCCACTGTTATAACCCTATGATTCATAGGATCATCTGTTGACTGGAAATTTTTCACTCTGGGTGTATAGGTTTGCAAATAATATTTCATCTCT
>ML789029.1:592537-608857 GCA_009831015.1 Picea engelmannii
GAAGACATGATTCATGAGGCTTTGGAAGGTGGAGGGGGCATTACACAAGCCAAAGGGCATGACCAAAAACTCATAGTGGCCCTCATGAGTTCTAAAGGCAGTCTTGGGAATATCTACCTCTTTCATACATATCTGGTGGTAGCCCGAATGAAGATATAGTTTAGTGAAGAATAGGGAGCCACTCAATTCATCCAGGAGGTCATCAATGACAGGAATGGGGAATTTGTCTTTGATGGTAGTTTGTTGAGGGAACGAGAGGCAGGACACATTCACCAAGAACCTTCTTTCTTTAGGACCATGACCATTGGAGACGAATAGGGGCTCATACTAGGGTGGATAACACCTTCATTAAGGAGTTTCTGGACCATTTTCTCAATTTCATTTTTTTGGGAAAAGGGGTGACGATATGGATGAATATTGGGAGGAAGGCTTCCTGGTACAAGGGGAATGGAATGATCATGAACACCAAGGGAAGGAGGGAGGCCTTGGGGAGTGGAAAAGACCAATTGATGTTTAGAAAGGAGGGCTTGGAGGTCTTGTGGTACGGAGGGTGTCTCTGTTTCTTGTATGGCATGGAGTTGGGTGATAACATTAGAATGACCCTTTTTGAGCATCTTTTCCATGCGATGGGAACTAATGATCTCAGGTGAACTGGCGGTGATGCCTTGGAACTTATACTGGTGGCCCTCTTGGTCAAATTGCATGGTTAAGTATTTAAAATCTATGAGAATGGGACCCAAAGTCCTTAGTCAATCTGCACCCACCACAATGTCACAACCTCTCATGTCGATAGAAAACATATGGGATTTCAGGTGGTAGTCACCAATTTGGAGATGCACATTTTCACAAATCCCTCCACATTTCATGCAACCACCATTGGCAATTATGATTTGGAAATTATTCACGGCATGGATGTAGCAATGAGTTTCTTGGGAAATGCAACGATGAATAAAATTATGGGTGCTACCACTATCAACCAAAATGATGACCTTCCGATGCTTGATGTAATCGATTAGCTTGAGGGTTTAGGGAGTGGAGAAGATAGTGAGAGCATTGAGGGAAATGACTAGTTCTACTTCGGGAGGGTCTGAGAAAGGGGTTATGTCAGTGGATGTAGGTGATTCAGACATAGAGGGAGTTTCTTCATCTTCTTCCGAAATCTCCTCGGAGATGGCCATAAAAATCTTTTTTTCTTTACACTTGTGGCCCGAGAAATATTTGTCATCCTAGTTATAACAAAGGCCTTTGAGTTGGGGTTCAACCATTTTAGCCCAGGTCAATATTTGGATCTTTAGTGGAGCAGAGTGAGTAGTGGGATTTATTGTTTTAGGGTGAGGGATGAATGAGGGTTTGCGGTTTTGAGAAGATACAACCTGTTGTTCTTCTTTATCTCTTTTGGTAGAATCCACCCAACTCTTAAGCCGAGCCATGAGGACATGGGCCCAAATTTCATCCTTGAGGTCGTTGATAAAACACTCTCGAAAAAAGGCGTCAGACATGCCCTCTGTTCTAAAAGCCAGGTGCTCAAAGGCAGCTATAAAGTCTTCCACTGTTCCTAATTGTTTCAGCTTTGTCAAATGACCCAAATGGTTGGTGTCAGTGTAAAAGCGTTCATAAATCTCTGCCACAAATTGTGTCCAAGCAATATACCCTTGACGATAATTTTTTCTCCATTGCCACCATTGCCAACGTTCTTGATCTATATGGAGAACACCATACCGAAGTTTGGTCAAGTCATCTGTAATGCTATATAAAGAGAAGTAATGTTCCTTTTGGGTTACCCAACTAGTGGGGTCTGAGCCATCACATTTGGTCACATCCACCCATGGAAGGCATAGGTCACGTTGAAAGTGATGGTTCTGCAAGGTATGGGAATGAGAGGAATCGTCACCTTCAGTATGTGGGGGTGAGGAAGAGGAAGGGTTATCTGTAGGGATATGTAGTTTAGTGTAGAGTGCCGAAAAGACTAATTCAAGCTGGGTGGTGAGGTCTTGTTTGATTTCTCTCATTGAGGACTGCATGGTTGTATTGATGGCGGCAAAAATGGCATTGAGCTGTTTCACTTCTTGTTGGGTCTCAATGAGACCAGATTGCAAGGTGTTGAAGCGAGCTTCCAAGTCTTGGCTACAAGTATGGGCCATGAGGATGGGGGAACTAAAAAGGGGTGGGTGGGATAAAAATAGTTTTTGCCAAAAAAATGATATGGATGAATGTGATAAGGGTGAAGAGATGAATCCAATGGGATAGGTCTTAAATAATGGTGAAAAAATTTCCAAACTTTTTTTTTTTTACGTAGTTATACTCCGGTATGAAGAATACGGCAGAGAGGGAATGCCCAAATGCTTAACCAGAAAGAAATGTGTATTTACATGGAAACCTGAACACAGTTGCGTGGCAATAGATCTTGTCTATTTTAATTTGTTTATGTTTCTGTCCCCAAGGGTTAGGTATTCAAGGGTTCTACAGACAAGGGTTTTCCCTGTGCTATAGCTCTCTAATATATGTGCGGGGTCCAACAATAGTACTCGGCCCAATATCTCAGGGCACTAACTAAGGAGAATAGACCGTACCCTTAGCCGTACTACCCGACTACCCATGTACTAGAGAGTATCTTCCTGAGTGTTGTTCTTGGTGACACTATAGCAGTCAGGTGACCAATTGGTTTATCTAAAGAGAGCTTCAGGTAATCTAGGATGATCCATACACAGGTTTTGTTTGATGCGCTACCACTCGAAGGGGTACCAACAGGGGTTACAAGGGTGGCGAACATATGTGCACTTAAGTACCACTTGTATTTCTTGTATGTATGAATCCCTCAACTGCGGGTTTATGCACTTAACGATAGATCTCTGTGGCTTAAAGATGTCGGAATACGTGTCTAGCCTGGAAAAAAAAATTAACCCACACTTTCTGCCAAGGAAAGTGCTCTGATACCACTTGTAATATACGAGATATAAAATGTATGCAGAATAGAAGTAAAATGCTAGTAATGGCAGAATAACAACAATATAACCAAAGCATTCACCACAATAACACTGGAATGATATAAAAATAACAACATAAGTAGCACTTTGAATCTGAAAGAAATGTTCACGGGCCTCTTTGAGGGGGAAACCTCTAGTTGAGCATATCTCTATTACAATAATATCCAAGCTAGGGTTATCATACCCCAACTCCTATTTATATTAAAGAGAAGCATCTAGAGGAAGATCCTTTTAGAAGTGGAAGCTTATATTAGGTCTTCTTACATTTGCCTTATTCTATTTTATTGAAAGGCCTTATTAATATTGACCTTTATTACATCCGAATATATTGTTCTACCCATGTGCGGGTTAGGACCCTAACACATTGATTCTTTCCAAAACTTTGTTCAATCTTAGGGTGTAACACTTGTATGATTTCCTTGTACTTGAGTAACCAACAAGTAATCCTTTGTCCACATGAGAGTCAAAATTTCCCATTTTTCCATCTTCTCTTTTGATGTAACATTTGATTCCAAAAACTCTTAAGTGATTTACATTTGTTGGTATTCATTTCCATAGCTCATAGGGAGTTTTGTTAGTGTTGTTTCTAAGCATTAATCTATTTTGAATGTGAACTGTTGTATGCATTACCTGTGTCCAAAAAATATTTGTCAATTTGGAATCCATTAGCATTGTTCGAGGCATTTCCTGTACTATCATGTTCTTTCTTTCAACAACTCCATTCTGTTGAGGTGTCCTAGTAATGGAGAATTGCCTTTTTATTCCATGACCACTGCAGTAGTCCATAAATTCCTTTGAAGTGAACTCTCCTCCATTATCAGATCTCAATCATTTTATTTTTGAATCCATTTCATTTTCAACCACTTCCTTCTAGATCTTGAAGTTTTCAAAAGCTTCTGACTTATTCTTGAGAAAACAAACTGCAATCATTCTTGTATAATCATCAACTAATAACATAAATTATTTCTCACCTTTTAAACCCTTTGTTGTAGTTGGTACAACTAGATTAGTATGCACAATTTCCAATGGTCTTGTCATTGACTATTCCTTTGTATTGAACCTGGTCTTTGTTTGCATTCCTTGTTGACAATACTTTCATAAAGTTTTGGTTGGTTTCGTGATCTGGGAAATTTCTCTGAATGCTTATCTTTTTCTGACCTTGACAAAGTTATAAAAATGTATGTGACTCATTCTTCTGTGCCATAGCCAACTTTCATATTCCTTTCCTAGACAACACTTTTCATTTCCAATTTCACTTAACACATATATGTTGCTTGAAGTTCTCGTCGCTGTAGCAATCAATTTCCTTGAACCTTCTTTTCATATCTCACACTTTTGTGAATCGAAAGTAACTTTATGACCTTGGTAACATATTTGACTCACACATAGAAGATTATGTTTCATATCTTCTACTAGTAGAACATTTTGTGCCTTTGTATTCTTGTTTCCAATTCTAACTGTGCATTTTCCAATGATTTTAGATGAATCATCATTTTCGAAGGAGGCCGATCCATCTCTTTATTTTCTTAATGTAAGAAACATGTCTCTATCATCTGTCATGTGTTTTGAACAACCACTGTCAACATACCAATCATGTTTATTTTTCTTAGCTTGTAGAGAGAGTGTGCATTCTTCATTGTTGTATTGATTTTGCTTTCTTATCCATGTTGTTTTCTGAGTTTCCTGTCTGTGATTGTTGTTGTCCTAATGTGGTTCTCTATGAGGGATTTCCATTCTGAAATCTTTGGCCATGTGTCCAAAGTTGTTACACTTGTAGCATTCCACTTCAGTGCTCAAATATTCAAACCTATTGTAACTTATGCTCTGTGTTTCACTAGGTATTCTTGTATAACCCTTTTGTGTATGACTTTCAAAGTTGTTTATGTTCCTATTGTTAGCTCCGCAATTCAAAATTTTATGTCCAAAATTGTTGCATGCATAACATAAAACAAAAAAAATATAGTTTGATACCTGGGAGTTGAAGATCTTCTTAAAGGAGGTGCTCTTATGAATCCTTGTTCTTCCTGATACCTATATTTTTATGTTGGTTGTTGATTATGAAATATGAATCTTCTTGGTGGAGTGTCCCTATAATTTTCTCTGTAGACCTTCCTATCCCCTTTGATTGTTTCTTCATAGATTTTTGGATATGTTTCTCGTTATGTTGTTTTGGAGCTTGATCCATTTTCTGTCTAATTGTATCCAAGTCCAGACTTGTCATGATTAGGCCTTTGACTGTTGATAATGTCATTCATAACTTTTGAGTTGTTCTGCATATTTTTCTTTTGAATATCCTTTCTTAATGTGACAATCTCTACCTCCAAATTTTCAATGATCCTTTCTCTTTCTTCTAGATGTTATTTGAATGTTTCTTCAATTCTTTTATCTTCTTCAATTTGAACCTTCAAATTTGTGATCATTTGTTATAATTCATGAGTGTCTTCTTTCTTGTCTAGTATCGCTTGTAGCTTCTTGTTTTTCCTCTTTTCTCTTCTGATAACTTCTATGGAACTCATCAATTCCTCTCGGTAGTCAACTTCTGCCTCTTCAATTTTTTCTTCAGCTTCTTCATATTCTACTTCAGAGTCTTCTTTATCATAGTCTTCTACTGCCATGAATAGAACTTTTTATGTCTCACTATCACTGACTTCATCTTCATCTGATGATGAGATGTCTTCTTTGGTGCATAAGCTTTTCTTGAAAACTTTCTTTGTGGTTCTTTTGCCTTTATATGTTTGTTTTCTTTTTGAGTCACCTTCATCATTTCTCTTTTTCTTATGAGGACATTTGTTAGCAAAATGACCAATACCATCATAATTAAAACAAATTAAAGGAAGATTAACTCTAGACCTACCATCGGTTCCCTTGTTCAGTCTTCTCACAAAGTTGGCCACTTCTTCATCATCTTCTGAGACATCACTATTGTTGCTATGCTATTGTTGCTTTCCCTTTTTCTTTGATCTTTTGGATTCTTTGAAGACTACTTCTTTTACATCTGGATTTTCCTATTTAGTTCTCATTTCATATGTTGTAAATATTTCATGTAGTGTGTCCATGCTTATTGAGTTTAGATCTGCTCTTTCTTCTAGTGTCAACCACATAATGTTTTTTCTTATATGTCTAGAAGAATTACATTCATTGGAAGCATGAACTTCCTTTGTTTTCCAGTTGCAACTGGAAGGAGGCTCCAACCCCCTGGTTTCTCAGGATACAACCTAAGGGAAGCTCCAACACCCCAATTCTCTGGCTACAACTAGAAGGAGGCTACAACCCCCTATGTTCTCCGGCTATAGCCGAAAGGTGGCTACAACCACCTATCCTTGCCCCGTCCAACCTCCCTGAAGTAGAAGTAGAATGATGGAACCATTGTGAGATATACCAATGTACAACTGTATCAATATGTACCACTGACCTACATCCAATCTGTACAATTTCCCTATAATGAATCTATACTAGAACTGAACATTTATCAACAAAAATACAACATGTATGCGACCTTTAGTGTTGCAGCATGCATATGTACACGACCTGTATGTTATGCAGCATGCGTATGTACACGACCAAACTATTATGCAGCCTAAGTATGCCTTCTGAAAACTAGGGTTTCCTTTCTCTTGAAAACTTCTGACCCTCTGTAACTTATTTCACATAGATCTGTAACATGTCATTGTATCCAGACTGTAACTGTACCCTGTGCATGCATCCCCATACATAACCTTTACCCAAAGCATATATATCTCTCTCTATTCATGTTCCATATAGGTGTGTGCAATCATGAACAATTATAATAACCCTCACATGATCTAGTCATCAAACCCTTTCTCATATTCAGCCTTTGAATACATCAACCACTTCACAAATACAATCTCTCAACCATGTACCACAAACCCTTAGCCAAATGCCAAGAAATACAAGATGTGCCTCAACAAGAAGTATCAATGATAAATATACCAGCACTATATTTTTGTATATATAACGTATGAAAAAGATCCCATGCAACCACTAGTCTCTCTAGGGAGAATCCTCAAGTCTCCATAACCATTTCTCATGTATACATCAAAATCCAACTATTCATAGAAATAAGACATACCTTTTGAATCAATGGATAGATCTGATGTATCTGAGCACTCTAGACCTTCCAAGGAGCTTGATCTCAGAATTTAGAACCTCTGCATCTTCATATTCTCAAGTTTCATGGCTTTACCAACATCTACGCACCCTATACACTGTCAGCCCATGTATGCCTCAGTATGTACGCACACTATACACAGTCAACCCGTGTATGCCTTAGAAAATAAGGTTTTTTTTATTCGTTGTAATTCCGAGAATTTCATCATCAACCTTCATACTACCTCAGACATTCACAACTTCAGATGTATCAATGAGTACTTGCAATAAGTCTCAAACAACAAAAGATATTCAATGTGTTCAAGTGTGTTTTAATGGGAGAGCCTTGCCTCTTATTTATACTTTCATGTAGAATTACACTTTCCTTATTTTAGGGAGTTCTCCATTTAAAATAATTTCTTTTGCAAACACTTGACTTTTAGGGGTTTCTATATGACTCATGAGGGTTTTCCAACTTCATATGGACATAACTCTCTAACTATGAGGAGTTATGTGACATTCCACATACCATCAGAAATGACATGAAAAACACTATCCATATAGGATAGTTTCAATGACAAATTCACTGAACTTCATCTAATTATGCCACAATTAAGCATGGGTTCTCTAACCATACTTCTAAGATAACTCAATCCACAAAGTGTCTTCCTGTGATGGATTTCACCATAAGGGGACCACTTTGGAGTTCATCCATTTGTACTTCTTATCAACCATGACAAGACAATAATGAGTCATCTTTACATCAAACAAACTTGGGTCCATGACCCAAACCTTTGTGCTACTAGACTTTCTTCAAGGGTTGACATCAAGGACAACCAACCTTAATCAATAGAGGGAGGTAGACAAAGAAGAGAGGTAGATAGTGAATGTATTAGAGTCTGGGAGGGAGATAGAGGAATACATAGAAGGGGGATATAAATTGTTTGTGCGAGAGTGTGGGAGGGAGAGAGAGGTAGAAAAAGAGGGGAGATAGAGAGTGAGTGTGTTAGAGTGTGCGAGGGAGAGAGGGAGGAATAAATAAAGGGGGGATAGAAAGTGTGTGTGCAAGAGTGTGGGAGGGAGAGAGAGGAAGACAACAGGGAGGTAGAGAGTGAGTGTGTTATAGTGTGGGATGTGTTGGAACACTATAATTTTCATGCCAATTCATGGCTCTCATTTTGTAGCGTTTGTGACTTTGAATCATTTTGTCAATGCTAGTTTTATCAACGACAAAAATATGGAACTCTGGGAAAACAAAAAAATTGGTTTTAATTTTTTTTTGTGGTATCGAGTCTTTGTACACGGTTTTAATAGTTTTCATGCCAATTCATGGCTCTCATTTCGTAGCGCTTGTGATTTGAATCATTTCTCAACGCTAGTTTTGTCAACGACAAAAATATGGAACTCTGGGCAAATAAAAAAATTTGGTTTTAAGTTTGTTTTGTGGTCTTAGGTCTTTGTACATGATTTTAATAAGTTTTTATAAAAAAAATGGTTTTAAGTTTGTTTTGTGGTCTTAGGTATTTGTACATGGTTTTAATAATTTTTAATGAAAATTTTGTTGGGGCCCATGCCCAATCTCCAAGTCCATAAGATAAACACCAAACATAACAATCTCCAAGTCCATGAGCTAAACACAACATAACACAAGTTTCGAGACATAACATACAAAGCCCAACACACGAGTCTCGTGCCAAGCCATGAAGGGAGGAGTCCACAAGGGCATAGAGTAAACTACGCTTTCCAATAAGTTAAAGGCTCCTTATTAGTCCCTACTGTAGGCATAGAGGGACTATAGCAATCGATAAAGCGTTGACTACATATTAGTTTGTCCTTTGACCATAAATATTTGCACAATACCTATTGTTGGAGCTATGGAATTAAAAGCATATATTTTTATATATTAAAAAGTAACATATATGTACTAATCTGATTGGCTAAGAGATTGGAGGTATTATTGTTGGCTTCACTATTCCCAATGTAGTATATGGCAACATATCCAAACTTTTTCTCGTAGACAGTATGTTTTAATCATATATTTTTCTTGTATATTGCTTGAAGGTCGATTAATGCTACCATTAGTTCAAATGTTTGTATTAACATTTTTTGCTACCCGAATATATCCATCAGTTTTGATATGTACTAAGCATATTGAAATGTTTTCATATCCAAGATTTGTATATTTCTTGAAATTTATTGACACTTATTCCGAGATGCCTCAATAGGCCTGACAGCGTAAATGTCTACATGATGCAACATCCACCAACAACCCTGATAGCTTAAATGTTTTCATATCGCGAGGTCCTTAGATAGCCTGAGAGTCTTAACTGTTTATGTAAATACGGTTCTCAGAGTACATGCCAGTTCAATAGCCATTGTATGTTTCATCCTTGTTCTGCCATTGAAGCTACATACATTGTTTACTGGTTCGGTGACTACTTCTTCTTTGTTGGTTTGTCGGGTTCTTCCATTGTATGTCTCATCCTTGTAATCGTTGAAGCTAGATACATTGTTTACTAGTTCGGTGCGTGGTTCTTCTTCGCTGGTTTCTCAGTTGTTTTTTTTTGTTGTTTCGCTCGTGATTCGACCTATGCTTCTGCATTTCATCATTTCGGAGTAAGTTTCGATGCCATAGTTTCATTTTGTATTCCTTGTTTGTTGTTCAATGTTTGCAGTTTGCAAGTAATAATGTTTGCTTATTTGTAGTCACATGTTCCTTGTATGTTTCTGGTTCCTTTTCTGCTTCGGCTACAGTTTTGTAATCGTTGGAGATACATATGTTGTTCACTAGGTCAGTGGCTTTTGCTGGTTCGTTGGTTCCCGAGTTGTTGGTTCTGTTTGTTTTCCTGGGGTTTGTGCTTTGGGGCCTTGGGGGTGTAGTTCGGCCTCTTCATGTTTTCTCGCTGGTTTGGTCCTTGCTGGTTTCTTTTATTTGATTCGGCCGTGCAGGGTTGGGATGAAACGACAATGGTTGGATCTTTTCTTTTTTCTTTTTTCTAGTTTGTTATTGTTTTTTTGGGGCACTTTACAGTGTTGATCCCCTGCACCTACCATTCAATCTACAGTTGTGTTATTTTCCATTTTTGTAGAGGTTGTTATCTGTAATTCTATAAGATTTTCCTGGTTCTCGAGTCCTTCCATGAAAGAAAATAGTTGCATACAAAATTGTTGGAGGATTACAAGTGAATTTACAATATCCACTTTTTTTTGTTGGAATAAAGCATATGTATGCAACCTACATTTATAGACCATGTATGGTCAGATGTGCGGATATGACATGACATGTTATTTCTTCTCTACATAGACTGGTGTGCGCACGATACAATTTGTGTTGTGCTTGAGATATGATATGTGCAACAAAGATTCTTCAAGATTATATTTTCATGTCTGGAAGCATGTCTAGGTGGTTTTCCACGGAAAACTGAGAACTTGTATCGTGGGCACAACAGTCTGTGTAGAGGATAAAGAACATGGTTAAAGGGAATATCTAGATGAATTGCCAGGGAAAACCATAAATTGTTTAGCTACGACCATGCAATTGTGTGATATTTTATGCCTTGTAATATATTTTGGCCAGGGAAAAAAATGCTAGACATTTACAACCATGGATAGAGAAGCGCAAAGGTTCATGTTTCTGCCTTTGTAAACTGTTTGTTGAGTCAGGTTTTCTGTATCTACATATTTCTTGTTCTCCAGTGAATACCAGTTTCCATTGATGTTCATTGAATTTTGTGGGTTCCCACATTGAAACAAACAAAGTAGATGGAAAAAAGGAGGGAGTCTTGACTGCATAGGCTGAAGAGGATATAGAAAGGTGCATGCTTGTACTATTGTTTCATATTGTGTTGTTTTGTATTTCATTTATGGTCTGTATATGTGTTAAACTAGTTGCGTGCCTTCTTACATGGTAATTTATCTTGGTTACATACGCTCCTTCCTGCATACTAAGCTAGTTTATGTCCATTGTGTTTGTGTTGCATTGCTGCATTTAAATAAACATAATCGTTGGAGAGGACGAAAGACTCTTTAGTGGGTAAATAGACCTTTTTATTTTTCTTTTAGATGTTTGTTTTCATACTAACTTTCCTTCGTCTCGATTGCATCTTCGACATTGTTGCCTTGGAAAAAACAGGTTGCTTGGACATGGAGATGAATTCTTTTGTGCAGCAGTAGAGGGTTTTGTGGTACAATCTTGTAAAAGGTATACCAAGTGTGCCGGTAAATTAAATATACAAATCGGGTGGGAGCATATAATATTAGACTTGAAAACGATGAATTTGCAGTAATGGGCCTTTTTGTGCTCCCTATTTCTACTTTTTCCATTTTCTATTATCCCTTTTGTTTTCTAATTCATCTTCTTAGTGTAGTTTCTGGAAATTCCCTCGTGCACCGGTTGGTGGACTAACTGACTAACATATGTGGTCCTTCTTCTAGCTTATTCCATAGTTACCCACTTTGTCGATTGCGACTGCCAGGTTGGTAGGTTGAAGATTTCTCCCCTGGCTTCCGGGGGTTCACAATATACAGATTGGCCATGGTGACCCATGGTCATGCCTTGTTTATTGTTAAACATTTCTCCAGTTAAAAAATTAAGATGCATACAGTTTTACGGCTATTTGGTCCTTTCGATGGACAATATACAATACATATATTTGTTTAGTCTTGATGTTCATCTGCACATGCTTGCATCAGAAAAAGTTGGACTAGTGAGACGACCATGAGCAGTCAGTCATCCCAGACATCGACAGACCAACAAGGCCAAAGGTAAAGATGCATACATTGTGCTCTTACTATGTTTACTAAACAAATTTCCTGGGATATATATTCATCTATGGCATGGTAGATATGCTGATGCCATTTGTAATACATGGTTTCCAGCTCACAAGAAGTATCAAAAAGTACAAGCGAAACACCGAACGTGGTGCATGTTCCGCAGACCAAGAGGTGTGGTTGCGAAACTGTGGCTCCATAGTTCATCAATACTATCCATGTACTTGTAGCACACTACCATTCACTTTAGTTTTCCTGTTCAAAAAATGTCATCAGGTCTAGAGTTGTGACATCCAAAGTACTGCCAATAGAGGTCTTGAACAGTCGCCAAACTGGACAACTGTTCGTCGGGGACATAATGGTTGTCTATACCACCTACTTGGACAAGGAAAACAAAATTAGATCCATTATGTGTGCTGATATGATAGACAAGGATGCCATGATGACAGTCACACTGACTATTCCTCCACAACTTGTCCAAAAAAATGCAGAAAAGATATTACCGTGTAACGGGATATACATTACAAATTTTAATGTATTGCCCAGAAAGTATATGACTGTGGTGATTTCGATCGAATTATTTTGCTCAACGAAACAATCACTGTGGAAAAAATTCCTGCTATTTGTTCAAAATATCACTTCCTCTCGGACTCGACTATCAAGCAGCTTGCACAGAGCGTTGATATTTACCCAATCAAAATGATTGGGGTTGTTGTGACACTGGCGAGAAAATTTGGGTCGCAACACATTCTCCATATAAAGGATGGAGAGTTGCACAACGAAAAGGAAATGGTACGTCTTTTCATATTCGATTTTGTTCTTAATTTTCACATCTGCATATATGTCGGATAAGTTACACAAATATTTCACTGTTACATGTTGCAGCTACAACTGTTCGATACAGATTCAGATTTGTTTTCGTTAATGGAACAACAATTGCATAGAGGGAAGATTCCACTTATGCTCTTCAAAAATAAAACAAAGAAGAAGGATGCTAGAGAAAGGATCTTTTGGAAAATCCATGCAATGTTTGTAACAGAGTTGTGAGCAGATATAGTAGAGAATCTGGAGAAACTAGCTACCTCTACAATTGTTGTGCATATACATCCACAAAATCATCCTCACTTTTCTTATAGAAATAGCCTTCAACAAATTTCTGCACATGTTTACTTTTTCTTTTTTGTTTTAAAGGGGAAGGGGGGATGTAGTTGTGTATTATATTGTTCAATGTATTAATCCCTTTGCTCGCATTTCCAGGTTGAAGGTCTTTTATTTGCATCCAATGTGTACTCGACCCCCTTTGAGCCTGTATGTGCAAAATTCCATTCCGCTGCTTATGCCTCCGCTTTGATAAGTGATGATACGATTGATTGTCTATGATGGGGTGAAAAATTTCCATATATTTATGGACATTGCATCAATGGTGTTATTTGAACCATGGGCAACACAACTATGCAGTGTTCGGTTAGGCAGCCTCTGTTACAAAATGTGCTTCCTGAATTGGTAGAGTTGTCATATGAAACGTATCTACAGAAAAAGGCAAGCAATGTCTATTCTATGGAAGCTATCAAGTCCACCTATAAATTTGTATATCGCAGAAGTCTGGGTGATATTTGCAGGACACCGAACAAAAGAGGTTCAAATTTTAGCCCGCCAGGCTGAGAACCCGCGATCCAAAAAGTGCCCAAGTATGGAATGAGGGATCTGCATATGCTCTATAAAATCTCTTGTCCATACTTTCTAAAAGTACATGTTTACTATGTATTGGTCATTTGTCGGAAATGTAACAACCCTTAGTAATTAATCAATTGTCAGGATTTAAATAATTGTTTAATGTATATTAGTTTAATTAATTAATTAATTAATTGTCCTAGTTAAATAATTGTTGAATGTGTATTGGTTTAATTAATTAATTAATTAATTTCATGATTTAATCTCTTTAATAAAATTCATCTTCATAAATTATTAACTATTATTTTGTATCGAAAGATCAACCCATTAATGAAAATAGGATAAGGTGGTTGACACCTAATTGAGGGAGGGTAGTTGAGAATTAAATGAGGGAAGAAGGCAGTGAATGATGGAAGGGAGGATAAAGCGAGGGAGAAGCATTATTGTTGAGGAGGACTGTTTTAGCTGGCTGGGGGAGGATCTTTTGGAGGTTTGTCATCGGGGGCACCAAGGTTGCTGGGGATTTTGGGCTCGGAGGGCTAGGAAACCGCAAGGGTTCCTGGAGCTAGGGAGCTGGAGAGGCTCTGTTCCTAGCTGGCTAGGGGGAAAATATTTAGTTTTCAGGCAGTTTCAAGAAGTTTGCAACAACAAGAAAGCAAAGGACAAATTTCTTGTTCCAGAGGTATTTTCCAGTATTAATGTTTTTTAGAATGAAAGTTATGATATGAATTTATGTATGGAAAATGTGTAATATGTTGTGTAATCTATTTTGTGACTATTTTGGACTGTATAAAATGAGAATTTAATATTTAGCTGGTTAATTTGCTAGAAATTCAACATAAATTAATTATATTGTTATAATGCAAACATAAATGGAAATTTGATGTCATGTTCAAGAAAGGAAAAGTAATTTAGATTATAAATTTACCATTTAACTTTGAAGCCTTAGTAAAGGATCTTACACATGGTATCAGAGATCTAGTTTAAAATTTGGAGCCAAGGGCCTACCTACCCATCCATCCTCTTGACTCTTGACTGAAATCTATGTGATGTGTCCTGTAAACAACCCTGAAAACCTACAACCCTTGAAACCCTTTAAAAAAAAAACAACCCTAAAACCCTCTAAAACTTTAAAACTTTTGACCTGTACAATGAAATCCATGAAAGGTGTTATGTAAACAGAAACGGTTACACACATCAATACTTTGTTTATAGAAAAATAAAGGAGTGTGTACATAAATGTATACAAATATGGGCCAAGCTCCAGCTCCACATAACCTGCAAACCAAGCACGCAATTTTTTATATATATATAAACAATATGCACATTGAAAATGGAAATGGTATAATACTATACATATTGAAAGTGTCAACTGAATTCTAACACTTGTTTCAACGAAACAAACAAATAATAAAACAAAATATATGTATATATATTGATTCTTCCCAGGAACTTCTAAATAGAGATATAAATAACCATATATAAGATATATGTATTTAAACCATATATATATATATATATATATATATATATATATATATATATATATATATATATATATAAAGAAAAATATGAGGGCTCGAGGCCCAATATCCAAGGGTAAGTGTTATTTCTAAATCACTAATTCCACGAGCTAGCCACACATCACAAGACAAATACAAACACATAATGCACCATGAGGAGGGATCCTACAATGACCAACTATCTTTGCACTAAATATATATATACAAAAAAAATATTATTGGGCTCGAAGGCCCAACCTCCATTTATCTGTGCCAAGCACCCAAGGGCCATACCAGGCACCCAACACAACACAACTCAACACGAAAGACTAAGCGCTAGGGCACCATAGAGAAGTCCACAACGGAGACTATCCATTGCACCACGATTCGGTATCTATAAAAAAAATAGTAGCCTAAAGGCCTAGCTCCTAGTTCCTGAGCTAGGGCACTACACTATACAACACAAATCACACAAAGTCAGTGCTCAAAACCAACACTCAACACTAAACACTAAAGCTAGTGCTCAAAACCAAGCGTTAAGCCATGGAGGAGAAGCCCACAGGGGCATAGTATTGTGCACAACACGTCCACAAGCCCACGCATAAAACAACCCATAACAAAAGCCCAACTCAATGCAAGACACGAAGGAGGAGAGCTCATGCATGAGCCTGCACACCAAGCATCACACCAAACCACGAAGAACCAAATGCATGGAGAAATGGTAATGGGGCTTTGTTAAAATATTTGGGAGTCGACGACTTTGTTAAAATGGTGGGCTCGATGGAAGCCCAACCCTTGCCAAAGCTTCGAACCCTGGACCTCTCCGCATAGGCAGCAAATACAAAACATAGAGCCCACAGGTAGCAAATCCAGCGCAAAGGAGCTTCCAATATTTGACCCCATGACCTGTGGTAAAGGAAATGCCTTGTGAAAGGTCTGATAGCCAATGCCCAAGATATCAAGCACCAAAGCCCAACGGCCAAGACCACGCGCCAAGCCACAAAGGAGTAGCCCATGGGGGCTTGTACTTTGCACATTGCCCACAGGAAGGAGCCATGACGACTTAGTTACACAGACAAAGGACTATGCAGCCAAACCCACACAACCATTACACCTTCCTTCTACTAAGAAGATGACAAAAAAAACGAAAATGGAAGAGGCCCGACCGCAAAAGCATAGAGGAAGGATGAGTGTAGGGTTTGGGGGCGGGGCATGTAGGGTTTTGGAAGTTGAGAGGGAAAAGGGGGCACGTGGGCCTCATGCGAGGACCCATGATGCCCTATTTT